>JAWLRI010000953.1:812239-839030 GCA_034781795.1 Crypturellus tataupa | reverse complement strand
TATTTATTTTGTTAAACCTATTTCCCTCTTTTTTTTTTTTTTTTTTTTTTTTTTTTAATCCCTACCTGCCAGACCGCGGCCCTGGGATCAGGCGGGCGGTGGTGGATCTGCCCCGTGGAAGAGCTGGTGTTCGCCTGGGCATGGCTGCACTGCCTGAGACCTGAGAGGCGTTGCCTTCCTTTGGGATTTTTAGTGCTCTTTTTTAAGGTAAGTTTTAGTTTTAAGGTAAGTTTTAGTTTAGTTTTAAGTAGATTTTACCAACTGAGCGTGTGTGGGGATGTATTTAGAGAGTGGTGAGAGACAGGAGTAAGATGAAAGGGGTAATATCCAGAAATATTGGATTATCAGTTACTCATTTAGCTTAGTTCTACTATTTTTTCATCAGGAATAATTAAATTATGACTGCTGAGCATGAATATTAAGCTGTACTAGATGCTATTTGAAGAATTTCCAAATTTGTATATCTGACATCTGTTTTCTATTATCTATTAAATGTTATCTATTAAATCACTATTTTTTGTCTTTCTCCAAGCTTGAGGCTGCCAAAACCAGTGGACACTGGTGCCAGTTTGGCCACGGAGACCCGGGAAATTTGAGGCAAGTTTCCAAGGTTCCAGGCAAGACCTTTTCCTCCCTCCTGTGCCCCGCGGATTTGCTCTGAATGCTGTGGATTTCAGCTTAAAATCATTAACTATTTCTGCTTGGACATCCTCGCTCTGGAAGAGTGGATTAAAATAAGGAAAAGAGTATCCAAACTGGAGACTCAAGCTAATGCTCTCTTATTTCTTAATGTCTTATGCCAGAGCGGTTTTATTTCTAGTTAGCCAAACGGTAAAACTTTCTAGAACGGCACGAAGTGACAAGTTAACAACTCCATGAAAATAAGGTGTTTAGTATAGCTTTCCATGTGGCTGTAAGTGATATTCGGAGAGTAATTGAAGAAAGTTACCCCAGAAAAAAATTTTGAGCGTTTAACAGAAATATGAGGCTACAGACAAGAAATTATGTGAACAAGCCAGGTTTTCCTTTCTCATGATTGGCAGCTTAAATGCTACAGGAAGAAATGACTTGTCTGCTTCTTTATCCTGTTGTCAGATGCGGAGCATTTCATGCAAAAAAAATATTTTTTATAAATAAAATATTTTTTTTTTTAATATTGAGCAAAATTCAAAGCTCAGTAATGGGGAGGGAGAGCCACCCATTCGGATTTGAACTCAAGCACCAGTAATCTTCTGAGCTGGAGAAAAGAGTTAATGAATTATTTCATCATGCTAAGATGTAATTTATTCGGTGAAGGGTGTATTCTGATAGAGAAAACCCAGTTCAGGTTTGAAAATAGCTGCAGATCAAAACAACACTGAAAAAAACGCTGTTGTCCTTCACGTTGCTAGCAATGGCAGGAGGTATTTGGGTTATTCTGCAGAAGGTTTAGCCAAAGGCATCCAGACATTCACGTCGCTGACAAAACTGGTGTGTTTGGTGGCAAGGCTCTTACTGGAACAGAGCATTTTGTTGCTGTGGTAGCTGGGACTTTGAGAAAAATAGCACTTACTGTAAGATCAGCAAAACAATCCCAAGAGCTCGCAACACAAGTCGCTGTGCTCCGTGAACAGCGAGGGAAGCAGCACAGGAATATCCACATGCTTCCACTGTGTTCAGTGGCAGGAGGCCAAAGCTCATGTCCTCCGTCATCTGGGAAGTGCAAGTGGCCTGCCCGAGCCATGGCACCTTTTAAACTGGTTTTCTGGAATAGCTGCAGGGTTTTGGAGCAGTGTATAGGAGAAGATCCAGGTGCTGGAGTCTGAGTTGTCGTGTTCAGGCTTGTTCATGTGTGGTGCTTTATCTACCAGAGAGCTTCTGCATGCATGAATCCAGCTGCAATGGCTTGAAATACCATATTCAATCTATTTTATTTTTATGTCTAATGTGTTTCATGCATCTTGAGATGGATGTTTTGCAATGAAGAATGTACCAGTTTAGATGCTGTGTTATCTAAAGCCTTAGAAGATTTTTTTGTTGCAGTATTTTGCCTAAAACTACTGAATAGCAGAAGTGCTTTGATATATCTCTGTTTTTAGTGGGTCATACAATCATGTCCAAGTGCAGAGTACCAAAATGAGAAGGTTAACTTGAAACGTTCTGCACCACTTTTTCCCTGCCCTTCTAAAATTATCTGTAAAAATGGCTACAAAATTTAATAACTTTCCTGGTATAAGCTGAATATATCTAATAACCTAGGATGAATACATGTTTTGTTTGATTTTTTTTTTTTTAATCGTTCATATTGTTAAGGTCCAATGATGACAGATTTTTTGAGAGGCAGGCAGTTTCTGCAGGAAGCTTCTTCCAGCGTTTAATGCTGAAACTGAGGTTTCATAAAACAAAAAAGCAAAAAAATCCACACATTTCTGGATGACTGGCAGAGTGAGTCCTGGCTTTACTGTGAGTGATGCTCAATGAAAACATCTTTGTGAAATTTTATTAGAGATTTGAAGGTTGTTTGCAGAATGAGAGTAGCTCCAAAGCAGTACATTGTGGAAGGAATGGATCACCAGCCCTTCTGGCTTCAAATGCCAAGCAGGGACCTAGGCAATAGTATTATTTTTTAGCAGTACATTTGCTCTGGCTTTTTCCTCAATAGCTAGTTGCTTTCAGACTGTTCTGCATAAGGCATAACCAACTTTTGGGGGACATAGAATATCATAAGAGTGTATGCAGAAGCATCAACCAAATTAATTTCTGTGGCCAGCTGGAACTCTCAAGGAATAATCATAGATAATTAGGTATTTTTGTTTGAGAATTCTTATGTTTATAGCGGTTAGCCTTTTAAGTAAATATTATAATTTCATATAACATGAATATATTTCATGAAGAATACAAAATATCTAGAATAACTATAATTGGCTACAAAAATATTGCTAAAGGTTATAAAAGAAACATAAAAACATATTTTAGAATTTAAGCCATCTTGTACTGCGGTGTCTCATTTTGGAGTTTTTCTTTCAGGGGATTGAAATGGCCTACATTAGCCTTCTTCAGGTTTCTTCCTCTTTCCTCTGAGCATTAAATACTGGCAACTGACACTGTGTTGAGTCACTGGTTAGTCTGCAGGGCAGAGTAGATTCAAATAGACTTCTGACCTTTTCTGGAATCTGAGTCTCTAGTGACCTTTCCATAATATTCTCCTACAATTAGTTACACGGAAGTCAGCATTATATTCCTGTTTTATAAACTTGAGCAGAACTTTCAGAATCTGGGCTAGTAACATTACAGAAAATATTTTTACTTTATTGCAAAACTGTTGAACATTAGAATCAGTTTTGGTGTTCAGTGAAAATAAATTACTTGATTTATTTTACCCTGTAGCAGATTTCTAGAATCTCAGTGTAACTGTAGTTTGAACACAACCTCAAACAGAAATACTAAATGATACAAATCTAGAGTGTTGCATCTTTGCAAGAGTGAATGAATGGGATACACTGCAAAGTACTTTTTTTTTTTCTTTCAGGAAGTCTAACTTCTTTTTAGTAAGCAATAAATATAGACTTCTTATGGTTAATGTCTTGTTCACACTGGCTATACTTGTGTCTTTGACTTGTCAGGTTCATTTACGAGGTTGGAAGTAACTGTGATACGGAACATCCATCCGGATGCAGAGGTCTTTTGACAGAGGATATTCAGCGCTGTTAAACCGCTTTGCGAATTTGCATGGGGTAAAAAGGAAGGCAGAAATAAACTTCTGAAACTGAATCCCAGTCCAAGGATGATGGCTCCTCAGCTGGATACACATGCTTTCAATATCTCTCGAGTAGAGGAGAGGAGATTGTGTATAAATGGAACACCATGGATTTGGCATCTCCTTGAAGAATGTGTGGAGAATGCGTGGGAGTTTTGGAGCGTTGTCACAGGCCTGATTTCCATTGTCTGCTTTCTGTTTGCTGCACTACCGTAAGTTTAAAGTCTTAAGCAGTCTGCAGATTCAAACATGAGTAATCTTGCCTGAAGCCTTTTTCAAAAGCTGCCTTTTTTTAGTTTATCTTGGATATGTTTCTCTATCTGCATAATACAGATATAATATGCCAGAGAAGCATGTTGTTCATGTTTGGAACAATATTTGGTGGTTGACAAATGAGCTTGATGTACTATTCTGTTGTACTGACTTGACACTAATCTCTGCCACTTAGAGCAAATGAGAATAAATCACCTCTTCTTTCTTATCTCCCGCACCCGTGGATGTATGTGCACACACAGGCACGCTGGCGGCAGGGACTGGCCCCGGGTTTATTTGAACCACATGCTGTGTCACCACTGTTCTTGTGCTTGCCACTGCCTGTGAAATTGGGTCTGAGAAAGGGCACTTTCGTGGTGCTAAATCAGTTTCTCTTCGGTGCGTGGGCACTGGGTTAAAATTTCAAATATGTGGGTAGGAAATGGCAGAAGAGAAGCAAAAACACTCTCATCAGGTGAAAATGTCTGAAACAAAATGAGACCAACTCCAAATTGTGTCCACGCAGGGTGGATATAGGGCCAAGTAAGCCAAGCAAAATAAAACCATTCTTACTAAGCTGTTCATCTTCTGAAATATTAGTTGAGAGGGAACTTTACATTAAAACTGCCATGTTATGGAATTCATCAAGATATATCTAATGCACTTTCATTTGGATTTGCTTCCTAGACCACACTGGGAAACAGAATAACATTTTTCCAATTTGGAGGCATAAGTATAGTCGTCAACTCTTTTTAGGTGCTCTGATCCTTCCTAGCCCCTCTGTGCTAAATAACAGTGTCATTACAGTATTTTGAAGGCTGGTAGTTACAGAACATAAATATAAAATGCTTATGGCATGGTTCTGATCTCCGGAAAATGGTATTTTAGTACAGGCCACAAAAAAGAGCACACAGAAGCAGTGATGAGGGTTTGCTTTGAGCCGCTCATTAGACTGGAGAAAGAGATGATGAGCTAGAGTGATACTGATGTCTCCTTCAAGATCACAGCTACAATAGGTCTCTGGGGGTTAGCCTTTTGGGTCTTTATTTAGATCTCGAAAATGCACTTGCTAAACCTTTTTTTGTTTACACTATTTTAAAATTACTTCTTCAATTTGTGCCAGTCAAATTTGTGTCGCCTGTCGCAATGGAAGAGTGGATCAAGCGCTCTCCCTGGGCTTCCTGCTCTGTTGGCTAGCTGGAGATGTAACAAATTTTATAGGCTGCTATTTAACAAATCAACTGCCGATTCAGGTAATCTACCAGTATTTCTACTTCTTGATTTAGCCTTCTCCAACTTTAGAGAGGTTTTTTTAGGTGAATTATATATTAACAAGGAAATGTTAATTCAAAGCTCTTTATTTCTAATTAGAAAAATATATTTTTCTCCTCTAAGAATTTTTCTGAATGAAACAAGTTGACAGTGATAAAATAATTGCCTGAAATCTTATCTGTTTATTTTTTAATTTTTTACTTTTAATTAAAGAGAAAAATACATTTATTAGCCACCTGAAAAAGATTTCACAGATTAGAGAGGGGACCAAGATTGGTTAGAGTTATGACCTAGTTTAAGATTTAATTTGTGGTTTTAACCATTCCATCCCCCTTCAATGTGAAATGGAGAAAAAAGACAGCTTTGTCTTACTGAGGCAAGAGACACTGAGTAAGATCAGTAGCTTTTTAACTGTTAGGTACCTAAGTGGAGCAGACCTGAGCTCCTGGACAAGAACAGATTTATCAGTCTGCTGAGGCAAGGATTTGTGCCATGTGTCCTTGGGAATTACAAAACTCTGCAGGTTTGTCAGCAAGCTTTACATTGCATTAATCTGGAGCAGTCAAACTGGTTTGGGATCCTAAGCACTTTTCTTTTTTCTTTTTTTTTTTTTTCCATAGTTTGTTATTTGTCATTCACATTTTGATTATGAAGCAAAATCTCCATGCGGTTAAGTTCAGTAATGACTTTGGACTTCTTGTATAATGAACAAGCAAATATATCTCCTCTTGTCTTTCAGATTGTCACTGCCATCTTTTATGTTAATATGGATATAATTATGATTTCACAGTTTGTCTACTATAAGCTGAAGAATCAAAAGACGGGAAAATGTAAGGTTCTAAAATGATTAAAATGTTCTCCCTAATGTGTTCTCCCAATTTCACCTTGACGTTTACCGGAGTTTCTAAATAAAGTTTTTTGGTGGGATTCAAAAAAAAAATGAGTATATAAATTCCTTTTGAGGTTGCTAGACTGATAACTTCCAAGTTTTTTAGGCTCTTATGAAAATTTGCCACACACATGAGGCTGCTATCTGACCCCCAAAAAATAAATAAATAAATAAATTGAATAACTATTTTCCATGTAGTACTTTCAGTTTATATAGATAAAAGAAGTGCAGTAGTTTTGTGGAGTCTGGTTGTATATTTTAACGTATTTAATGGTTTTACTATCTGCTCTCCCTATCTAAATATACGTTCAAGTTGACAGCAAACATTATTTCTCTGTGTGCTTCAGTTAGGTTCCTCAATGTTGATTGGAAATGGACTTTGCTTATAACATAAAATGTCTTGACATTTTTGTGTCTTCTCTTTCAGTACGTATAGTTAAAAATGTATTCAAGGGGAATAAAATTACTTAATTTGCTTTATAAAATCCTGGCAGTAGGATTTTGTAGCATTTGGCCTTCCAAATGGTCTACTGTTCTGTTTGCTTTGTATCAAATCACAAATGTTAATTCATCAATCTTAAGTATTGAAGAAAAGCCATGCTAGAGGTAGCAGCAAGCTGAAGTAAAACAGATGCAGGTCCAGCAGACTAAATAGGAATAAAGCAGATTAATTCAATATGGAGCTGATAATAGAACGGGAGATAGGTCAGTACTGAAGGTCCTTGCTGCTCCCTGCTTTTGAAAACAAACACAGGCTTTTGTACATTGCAACGGTGCATGTTTGAGCTCAACCTTGCCTAGCTGGAGATGGAAGAAGAATGTGAAAAAAGGGGTTTTGCATCCAGTTCTAGAGCAGTTACTGTGGGCAAGGTGGTTAGGCGTGTGTCTCAAAACACAACCTGTGAATCAGGAATTCCTGTTAGACTTCCAGGGGCAGGCTCACTAATGCCACACAGGCGTTTGCTTCACTGGTAGCAGTGGCTGTGGGTACTTAGCAATGGTTTATAAACACAGAATTCATTGTCTGTCCCTTTCAAGTTGCCGTGCAAGTGTCTGTGAAGACGTGCTGGGTGGAATATATCTCTTTGAATACGAGTCCCTCGGACTCTAAAGATAAGATTCAGCATATAGCTAACCATGGACTTAGACACTGGTCCAGTAGAACACTTAAGCTAACAAAAATATAACTGGGATAATTATATAGTCCATATTTGAAACATCCTTGCTTTTGTAGGATTTAATCAAGATTAACATGTGTTGAAGAAAACAATTGTATTCTATCCCAGTTTGCAGCTTTTTGTATATTGTCTGCAATTTAATAATAAATTAACATAAGATATGGATTGAATATGAAAATTGTCTCTCTCAGTAGCAAAGCCAATGTAAGAAGTTCCCCTCCTGTTCCTGCACCGTTACCTTCAGTTGTTGCAATAAGACATGGTACAACTGTGATAGTGATGGAGTGGACACAGGAAATGAGGGAAGAGAAGGGCTCTGTGAACTTATATTGTTGCCGAAAGACGTGGGAAATTGTACCTTCTTATTTACATATTTGTATTATAGACAAAAAGTAAGCTAAATCAGCCTCAGATGTTACTTTTCAGCAAATTTGTTTGTGCTTCCTTTTAGACAGCACAACCCTGAGGAATTTCTGTGTAAGCTGGAGTTTGGTGTGTGTAACACTGCATGTTATTTTACCCTGTCGGCTTTTATTGAGAAACCAAGACCGGAGTATAGACTTAGAAACAAACAATGTAAGTTCTTACCTGCTTCTTTCTGTTCCTTAAAAAAAATCTCAAAAGTATCTTGAAAGGATTGTGCATTTAAGAGCTTAAAGAAATTCATTTGACTTTAAAATGCCTTAGAAATTATGAATGTGGGAGTACATGGGAGTTTTGAATATGTGTTTACATCCCCAAACAAGAAAGTTATAACTAGCTTCTTCTAGGCAACTTCCTCTGTTCTGGGCTTACTTTGTCCCTTGGGTTATTAGGATATGCTGCTCTGAGAAATAACACACAGATATGTTGTCTTTTTGCTTGTATTAGATATTTTCTGCTTCTGTTTAGATACAAAACAGTCACAAGTGAAATCAATAATAGTGGAAAATTACAATTGTACCCACTGCTGCTGTCATTTCTAGAGGAAAGTTCACAGGATATTCTAGCAATTTTCTGGCCTTCATACTAATGCCAGTAAAATAATTGTAATCCAGCAGCATTGCCCAGCAGGGAAGCAGCTTATTTTCAAAACACAGCAAGAGTGAGAAAACTTACAACTCTCCTGAATTGTGAAAAATGAGCATTTTGCTTTCTCCAGACAAGATGATTCAGTTTTTGTGGCCCTAGCTGCAGTTTGTAGTTTGAGCTTGAATTGAAAAGTGTCCTTTTCCCCCCAGCCCCCTCTTTTTTTTTTTTTTTTAAACTGTAGGACTGAATTGGTTTTAATAACATATCCTAAAGGTAGGACCAGTTTTGAGCTAAATTACGGCTATAATGCCTCTGTATACAACATTGCAAGGTAAAGATTAACCCTTTCTAGTCCTTTCTGGTCATTTGATGAGCACTGAATGGCTTTGAAAGGAAGTTTTTTTTTTTTTTTTCTTTTTTCTTTTTGTCCAGAAAAGTAGCCAGTGGACTCTCAATTAAACCTTTGAAATGCCCCAAAATATTCCCATGAGAATATATTTCCTTTTATTTTTCAGAGAAGTCTTGATGTGATGGAAATGTCGGGCTACATTTGTGGCTATCTCTCTTGCGTGTTTTACTTGGGAAGCAGATTTCCTCAGCTGTACAAAAATGTAAGTAAGCTTTTGCCTAAGCACATCTGTATATTGTACAGAAACACTCTGTTGCTTGAGATGTTGGATACTCCTTAGCAGCAAGTACTCACAAATGTAAAACCTTCCTTGCCTTTATGACCATTTAAAATGGCAACTTTGCGCACTCAAAAGAGGTTGGTTTAAAATAGTTTTTGTTTTGGCCAGAGAGGGCCAGGGAGGAGGAAGTGAAGTATTTACAGTTGTATTTATCAGATGTGAGCAGAAACATGCTTTGCATAATTGTTCTCATAAACAAGTGATATTTTCCCTTTTTTTTTTTTTCCTCCTGACTGTTCTACCTTAAGGAACCAAGTACAGGTTCAAAAGATAAAAATAGGAGAAAATTAATTTAAAGCATTACAAGCCCTTCTACAGTGGTGTCATTACTCTTTTTTTTGTTTTGGTTTGTTTTGCTTTGTTTTTTATAGCCTCTTTACTGTCAATACATTTAAAATATACCACAAGTTTTTACATTGTCAGATGTAAACAGGCATCCTGCTTTATTATAGAAAGGTTTCACAGTTCATTTCCAAGCCACATAATATTCTCCCCTTACCCTTTGCATCCAAGCTGGAATATTACTGTATTTTCAAAAGGCTCCACTGAATGGGTTGTAATGGCAACAGATTTCTTAAGAAGTAAATATAATTATTTAGAAGCCGTTAATCCTTGCTGCTTTGTAGCTGTATAACTGTATAGCCTGAGCTGCTACCAAAAGCTGCAACAAGTTCTATAGTTTTAGGTGATACATGCTCAAATATTAAGCCCAGAGAATTCAGAGCCTGCAGAGAGATGGAGAGGATGAATGAGCATCTTTGGATGTGTTATAATACAAAACTCCAAAATAATCTGTAATTGGCTCAACAGTGATACATGTTGTACATTTCTTCTATAAAAATTATTTTTTATTTAGTTCCAAAGAAGATCCACAGAAGGCACCTCTTACGTGCTGTTTGCCTTAGCTATGATGGGAAACGGTACCTACGGGCTGAGCCTTGTTTTGAAGATGCCTGCTGCTGAATCCTCCCGGGCCCTCTACTTCTTACACCGTCTTCCGTGGCTCATTGGAAGCTTTGGAGTTTTGTTTCTAGACATTTTTGTATCCTTTTCATATTGATAACACAGATTTTTCAAGGTTGCTCTGTTAATATGATCAGAAATTAAATAGATTATTTTTTTCTTAAATTAGAGGTTCTGTATTATTCTAACCTGATTATATAGCTTAATTTCTTTCTAAAAATATAATTTATATGCTTTTTATATAATGTTTCTTGATACAAATAGCAAGTTTATAGAAAGTCTACAAGTTAATTTACATTTTGTAGCCGTACAGGGTATACTGAAAGTTGGGACAGAAGATGTTTAACATGCTTTTCACATTTGCTGAATGATAAATAGAAAAAAGAATGCTAGTTGTTTTCAAATGCAAGTTTAGAACAATAACTTTGAGAATTTGGCTAAACTGTAAATGTTACTGGAAGACAACATTAAGGACAGAGACAAACAACAGTATTTTAACAAACATATTTTCAAAACCCAGCATTCAGCAAGCAAGCGTGGCAGCTACCCTTAGCTGTACAACTGGAGGCAAAATCAGATGTGTCAGACGCTGAGTGTCTCTGAAAACCAGCAACTGGGCTTGTTGAATCGTGTGTTAGTTATGTAGGTTAGTATGCAAGTTCCTTGTGTAGGCTAGTCCTGAATTTACACTTAAAACACTGTAATTTTTAATTCCTGTATCCAACATGTGTTTTATGTGCATAGGTAATTTTTGTATTCCATGTGCACAGTATGCCTCCAGTATACTAGTTATTGTTATTCATGCTCTTTCTAAAATGGGCGTTAACATTTGGTGATTAATAAAAAGGAAATTGTTTAGAATGGTGCTGTACTTTACACGTTTTGTGAATAGTAATGTGCTGTTAGCTGGTCTTGCCATTCAGTGCTTATAATCAGTCTTTCTGCTCTTTCCATATCACTTTCTATGTCATATGCAGAAAGCAAGAGACCTAACGATACTGAGAATCATAAAGAACACAGACCTTGGGCACATAGTTTCTATACTCACTTCATTACTCTGCCTATCTGTAAAACAAGAAGTCCATGCAGGAAGTCTCAAAAACTATGTTACGCTTTTTATGTGGCACAACCAGACACTGAATTTTCCTGAATTGCCACAAAATAGAACCTTGTGTGTTTTGGGAAACTGGTGGTGCCCTGCTGAAAGACTCTGTAGAATATTGGATTATACTCCAACAGTTTTATAATAGGTTTCATAGAGAATTCCCAGCTATCTTCCCCTCTGACTGGTCCTTGACAGAACCCAGTACTTGAGTCTTCTAACTTGCATTTTCACTTAAAATAGTATTAACAGGAGAATTCCTCATCTTCCCTGAAGTAAGAATTTCAGTTCTGTATCTCAAAACTTCTTTCCATTTAGTTCCATTAAAGAAGGAAGCTGGATAGAATGAAGAGGGATTTCAAGATTTCAGGACTGAAGCATATTGTGTCAATCCATATTAAAAGGAAGTTAATTTCCAGATATACCTGGAACAATTCAGGAAGTCGTGATCCCCAGGTATCAGTCTTGTCTTTCCGATTAAAGTAATTTCATGAGCCGTTCCGGCTAGAGCAACGCTGGGAGAGCTTACCCTGGCCTTTGGACGGCCTGCTAAATTACCCTGTCATTCCGAATAGCCATCTGTGCTTTTTGCATCTCCAGCCCTGGCAATTTAAGCTGGCACGCACTTCAGTAAAACATTCCGAACTGTGGGAACACGGTTCCTCGCTGCAGTGGTGAGACTGAGCTGCGGTTAGTGGCCCTTTTTGAAATAAACTACAGTTTTATATTTATGAGACAGTGCAGTTGCTTTTGCATGAGCAGGCTGTAGGGATTCCTGGTGGCTGCCCATGTGGCTGGTTTGGGCTCTGGGGTCTTTTGCTCCATAAACAAAGTGGTGACTCTCTTCTTCCTTGCCCCCATTCCATCCCACCGCCTCCAACTGGAAACATAAAGCTACCAGTATTTATTTACCAAAAAAAAAAAAAAAAAAGAATTTGATCTTGATGACCTTTACAGTATATTATGTGCATGTTTGCAGATGCTTTTCTATGATGTACTCCAAAAGGGAACTTTTACATTGGCCACAAACCTCCTTCTCTCTGCGATCCCTGCCCCGCAGTTGCGGTGCCAGGGTGCACATGACATTCATTTCTCGGGCCTGGCTTGATTGGAGTCTGAATCCAATCTTGCTAATAGTCCTCCAGTTCAAATTATATTGCAAACAGATGCTTCCAAATCAGGTTGAGGAGATTATGGAAATCTGGTCAAGTATATAGTGCTAGCTGAAAATGTATGAAGTATTTGTAATCAAGAGAAAACAAAAGCAGACCTCCTGCTTTGAGAAGCCCCCAAGATATGGAAGTAAATGTTTTCCAAAGAGACATTTCTGTCTCTTGCCAAGCAAGAAAATCAAAATTCTAACAAACTGATACATCATGTTAGACCAAGGAACGGGGTTGCCTGCATTTTGGAACAGCGGAGAAATTAAACCCAGAGGTCCTCTTTTCTAAAGAGAGATGTTTTATGATTGATCATCTGTGTAACAATCAGTTTCTTCCTTGAAAAGGACTTCGAGAAATCCAATTTAATCTATAAAGTAGACCTTATTCCTGGTAATCTCCAAAATTGCATACGGTGTAAAATAATTTCTCATTTTTCAAGGTCTGAGCCAGGATTAGGAATGCCCGTACTCAGTGTCCTTTCCTTTTCTCCATCTGCCATGGCTGGCACTAACTGTTTTTAGAAACAAACAAGTCTCGATCCTTGCTGGAACAGGAGTTCAGTGGTTCTTGATGCATGGTTGTGCTGGGGCCATTTCATTTGGTTTAGCACAGTAACATGGTTAGTTGTCTTGTTGCCTTGGTGTCTAAAGTTACTGCCTGCACGCAAGGGCAGTTAGTTCCCATAAATAACAGAAGTGTCCAGTTGTTTGTAAAGTATGAATGGTGCCTTCTTCTCTTCTTCATATTAAGAGAAGTTACATGACAGTACATCTAAATTGTAAATCAAACATGATTGGCAGTTTTAGTAATCATTTCTTTCCACTGGCTGCTGTGCAGCTGAAGGTAGTTGGTGTTTCTCAGGAGATGCCTAAGCTTGAGGCTTAACTGGGTTTGATAGTGGCCCTATTGGTGATTGACTAAGTACAGGTTTGTTTATTTAGGATTCCAGGGTGGATGTTACTAGAGTTTTATTTAATGTGCATGATTAGTTAATGCTGATTTATATCCAAAGGCGCAGTACTACATGTTTTAAAATATTAAATCAGTTGATAGCCACTTGATAACCCTTAAACTTTTAGTAACAGCCAACATTAAGTTTTCCAGAGGCTGAATTTTGTGGAAGTTTTTTTTTTTTTTTTTTCCCAGGAAATGTTGCGTTTGTCTGTAAGTCCAGTGCTTTCTTTCACCCTGCTACCTTCCCTCCCTTTCCCCACTAAAACCAAACAACTCTATATATTTAATTCAGACAAAGCCCTTTACCAAGATTTTTATCTTTCTTTTTCTTTTCTTTTCTTTCCTTTTTTTTTCTTTTCTTTTTTTTTTTTTTTTTTGCTTGACATAACCCTGTTGTCAGGGGACTCTGTTCAAATCCTCTACATGTACTTCTTTTCATTAAGTGTAGCCAGGCAGTTACTAGATACACAACGTAAAGCAAGTACCAGGCTACTGTACACAGGCTCTTATCTTGCACCTTTTGTGGTTTGCAGGGCAACCACTTGGAATCCATTATATATTTTTACAAAACATCATGCTTTTTAATTTAATTACACCGCAAGGAATCTAAGTCTGACCTGACAATTCAGCAAGGAGCTTTTCCAAGCAAAGATGCAACAGCTCCTGCTCTATCCTCCCATAAATAGCTGCTTTTGCCTCAAAAACCATTCCATTTTTGAATTGCCATTAGATTGCTTGTAGATTTAACCGAGCAAATCGATACACTAGTTCAGTGACTGTCAAACCTGGCTCGCACGGTGTTGCCCATCTGGTGTCAGGCTGTGTGCTGGGGCACAGGGTGACACCTCAGGCTGTCCCGGGACGCTGTATCGTTCCAGCAGGCTGATCTGTCACCATGTCCTCTTCCACCCAAGCACTAAGGCTTCTGCAGGTACAAGAAAGATTGTCCTGCCTGTGTCTGTTTCTTCCCCCAAGCAGTGGTAGCTGTGTACGCTCTGAACTCATTGCTAAACTTGAAGAAGAGTTCCCCACGTTATGCTACAGAAAGACTTAAAAAAACTGCTGACTTGCTGTCTTTGAAGGAAATCCTGTCTAGTCTCCAGTTGGAAGGGGCCTCAGAGGTGGATGCTGGAAAGCCTTGGGAAGGTGGGATAATTCCTGGGGCTCTGCCTAGGATGTAGAGAATTTCCTTTCTATTCATCTAGGCCTCCCAGAAAGCTTCTCCCACTTTGTTTTTATAAATAATGATGTATGTTAGCCCGACTCCTCACCACCACTGCGTATAGGCAAGTTATTTTAGCTGGCCTGAAGTGTTCCCGGTAGAATCCTGCACGCCAGACTTCCTCCCAGAGCACCTCTATTTTATTTTTAAAATAGGATTTTTAGTGTAATAGCAGTGGTGATCCAGAGGCGATCCCATCTACCGTGTTTCCGATCTAATTTCTGCATCAAAGTTTTAGTCTCTATTGAAATACCAAGTGTTTTGTGTCAAGTTCAGTGCTCAACTTCAGTGTAAAACTCCTCATCTGCCCAGCAGGAATTCTGCAGTGAGACATGTTCTTTTCTATGCTCTCCCTTGTTTGCAAAAGGATCTCTTTCTCCAAGTCAGTAATTTTGTCAGGGTGCTGGAGCCATCAGGAAAAAGGACAAGACTTGTTAGTTCTTTATTCTGATATTAACAGTGTTTCCAGCAATCTGCTCTACAGCAGAAATAACTTACAATGTCTTAACTCCACAAGTCTCAGCATTAATTACTGAGTCACAGTCTGCACATCAGTGTTTATAAGTAGCAAATTGTCCAGAATTTGGACAATTGGGCTGGCACAGGGCAACAGCTTGGGATTCCATAGGGTTCCTAGGTGCCTTGTTCCTGCTGTGCCCCTAACAAATTTCCAGCTTAGGATCATTGCAAGCTCTGCAGTGGAATAGCTAAGAGCCAGGATATTTCCATATATATTTAAGTCTTGTAACCAAGGAGATCTGAAGTTTCAGTTAGAATTTTGCTCTATTTGGTGTTACAAGTTAAACATTACATCTTTTTTGCCAAAAAATGTGCAGAAAGTGAGTGTTGAGTGGAATTTGGAAAAGGTTACTTACTAAAAATTACATACTTAACTCTCACAGTTAGGATTAAAGCAACAGTTAATACTTACACCACAGAACATGAATTAAATAAAGCCATTTTTAAGCTTTCCTCCTCAGAACGTAACATCCATAGTCTATGCTACAATGATAGACTGAACGAATGGTCACTTTTGTTGTGTGCAGCTTATCTAGTTTTCAGTTGCAATCAAATACTGCGAATGCTGTCTGTGCATCCTATTTAATTACTTCCTTACCCAAAATAACAGGTGACTCTGCAGTTCCTTACGTATCGGCAGCAGAGCGAAGGCCGCGGCAGTCCTGGCGCCCTGGAAGCGGAGCCACTACTCGTGGGTGAAGAGAGCGCCTAGCGTCTCGCTGCGTTTGCCCCTGTTCTCACTAAACTTTATTTCTGGCTTACTTCAACAAACAGCTAAGTTTGCTTTTGCTTCCAGGCCAAATTTATTCCTTCTGTTACATGTTTTGTCATTACTTGTTTGTAGTTGATACGAAGATGATAGGTTTCATATTTACTGTGCTCTATCAGAATGGTAGTCTTTTGGGTTCTTTTTTTTTTCCCGTTTCCCCCATTTTAGCTCTTTCTGTTTTGTGTTATGGAACCACAGCAAATGAGTGGTCTAGAAGTATTTGATGTCTTGATACCGTGTGTATCGTGGAATGATTACTTTTAAATGAACATGTTAACAATAACATGGAGTTTTAAAAACAGCAGATGCAATTAGCCGTGTGCCTTGAACCCAAACTGTAGTTAACTACTGCTCAATCCATTAGCAGTGAATGTAAGTTTGGGGCACTTTTATTCTCATTGTTTTGTATAAATCAGAAGAAAAAAACAAGCTTTAATTAAATCACTTAAGTTCAAAGAATCAGTCATCAACATGAAAGCATAATCCCAACCTAAGTTAGCAGGAGCAGCATGTATAGCTCACTGCAGACTATCACCATATGCATTTTATTTTTAAGAGTTAATTAAAGCATTTATACATCAATGCCTGTGTATTACTGTGCATCATCATATACTGTATATAAACTTTATGTGTGACATTCATTTCCTTACAAGTTTCTGGTTTATATAAGTCCCACAGGGAAAACATTAGAGGCTAGAGACTGTACCTTGCAATTGCCTATTGACTCCTCAGTTTTTTTTCCAATACTCTGTTTTACCTGAAGAAAATTTCAATAAAATTTATCTCAGAGTGTAATGATTAACTTGTTCTTCAATGGATCAGTTTGTGAACAAAATTGTTGCTTTTTCAAAAGGGTAAGTATGAGTGTTTTATCCATTTCGGGGCTGGTCATGAAACTCATTCTCTTTTTGCGATTTCAGATAACTTTGTTAAGTGATCTGATTAAAAAAAATTGGAATTGCTGAGTTCCTGGGTGAAGCTCTTAACAAAAAACTAATGAGTGTAGCTGATAAGACCTAAATTACTGCCAGAAGTGAACATGAAAGAAAAAGAAAAATTTACTCTTGCTTTCTATGGAAATTTAAGTACTAATGATACAAAACGGGTAGGATTTCTTGATAATGGGGTTTCTTGATAATGCCACCCTGATTGTAGATATGAAAACCTAAACTAATTCCAGTTCCCACTACAGCAGTAAATAACCAAATTCAGTGATCTTACTGGCAGTGATTTCACTCACATGCAGCAGTCTGAGATATTTGACAGTGATTCGTCAGTGCTGAGCGTGGCACAGGGCGTCGAGCGCTGTGCTCGTCCTGGCACGTCCCCGTTCTGACCACGTGCAGACCTGCAGAAATCCAGGGCTTGTCTGCACCAGCCAGGTGAAAATGCTGCTTGGAAATGCACGGTCCGTGCTCCTGCTTCAGACTGTGCTGCGGTAAGTTAAGTAAAAAGGATTTTCTCAATTGTATTGCCAAAAGCCAAGTACTTCTGAAGCGTTTTGCAGTTCTGCAAGATGTGTCCTCACAAAGGTTTTGTGTAAGATCTTCCCAACTGAAGTCAGTCACTTCATTAGTCTCAGTGTATACTTAGCATGAACATGTATTTTCTGATTTCTTAAACAGAGGGTTTTAGAAGTCAACCTTTTAGTATATAAATTAAAATGCTATTTGTCTCACTTGCAGTTTTATACACTGTACACACACGATTATCAAACTTGCCTGCCTAGTGATTGAAAGCCTAACTTGTTACTTTTTAATGCAGTTACAATTTGTTATTATGCTATTTCTTCAAAGATTATTTCCTCTTTTATTGCCACATGTAATCCTATTCTGCATTGTCTTTTAATCCCAGTTTTATATTACTATAGCATATTAAAACAGCTAAATACAGAGTATGTAAAGTTACTGTGATTTAATTTAAGAATTTTAAGGGAAAATAATGTGTTCTGCATTTAGTATATAGGTTAAATGAATACTAAAAATTACTTCCAAGTAACCATTTGATTAAAGGAACTGCCTAAATATGTACAATTGTCAATGCTGTTTCTGTTGTGTATTAAGAAGTAAGGATTCTTTGTCATCACTTTTCTTAGCACATAATTATTCTCTCACAGTCAGACTGTGCCATGCCAAAAGAAATAGTTAGCGCTTTGCCAGAATATACCAAGTTAAGACTAAAGGACAGATCCTGATTACCTCTTTGTTAGCTTAAGACAGGGAAATAAGGCATGTAGCTATTTTGTTGAAAAGCAAAGTATCTTAATCTTCTTGCTTTATGTTACTAATTCTTCCCCCCATGCTGCATGTAATCCAAGATTAACAGCATTGTTTTCTAATTTTTTTAACTGTCATGAAAATCTCATTAACTAAAGGAAATATTTAAAATGTCTTCAGGGCTCTCCTCATATTTAAACAAATTGACCAAAAGTCTTAACCAAAGTCCAGAGAAACTTCCAGAGTTCAAAGGAAATTATTACAAGAGTGGAGTTATTCATCGTCATTACATTTTGGTTTTGATCACTTGTTTCTGTATGAAAAAATAAGTACTTAATTAACCACTTCTGACTAACTCCTGAAATTGCAAGTTTGGCTGTTTCTTTCTAAATTCCTATTTTTGTTCTGTCTCTGACAAGCAATGTGTAACTAGCCTCAAGGAAATGAGTTTAGTTTAGGAGCAAAAATTGCAGTTGCTTGGCTGCTACATGATCTCGTTCTCTCCTTTTCCCAATAACCAGCTTTTAAGTTCTGTTGCATCTTCCAGAAGCAGCAGGACTGTCCCACAGGGTTTCTCGTTCTGTGCGATCCAGAGGGATTTTGCCTGCAGCTGCACCCAACGTACAGGAAAGTACAACATAAAACCCAGCATCATCCCCATGTGTGAGCAGCAGATGCGGTAGCAGAAGCAGCTATGACCAAAACTGTGTAAAGTCCCTGCTTTATCTGTAGGAAGAATCAGAAACGAGACTGTCTGATGCTGGGCAATAGCTTTGTGGTATTAATTACTGCATCAAGGTTTGCTTGCTTTCTATTTTGTTTTTAAAGTATATTTCTCAGTGACAGCTCTCACGGAAGTTAATTTGTGTATCAGCTCCAGGTCCTAACAGACAAATAAGCACCAGCTCCTGGTGCTTTGGGAGGGTGACAGCTCTGTTGTTTCACCAAATGGCCTTTCTGCCCTGCTCACAGCCAGAGTTTTGGCCAGAGCTTAACACATTGGTATTTTGTATAAGTGATGTTGCAATGTTAACAGCAGCAATGGAGAAATCATTTTCCAAAAGAACGTCTTGTTTGAATATATTCTTTTTTTTTTGATAACTAAATCCAAGTAGTTGGATGGAAATGACTTTTCTTCAGAAGGAGGAAAAATATTCTGTGGGTTTTGTTTCCTGCAAAACCTTTGTGTTACTACAGTATATATTTTGTTCTTTGTTATAGGACTTAAAAAAAAACTTTAATTTTCTACTTTCTGTTATTGTAATTCTATATATACTTCAACACAAGATTTAATGAAGTCTCCATCAACTGAGATACTATCAAAGATATTATTAGCGCATTAACATGCCATCACCAGCTGCTTATTAGTGAATTCCAGAGCAGAACAAGAACAGCCTTCCTCACCACAGACTATTTTAACTGCCTTCTGTCTCCTTCCCTTCTTAGTGAGTCGCCTCCTCGCAGGGGAGCCCACGGTGCCTCCTGGCGTGGTTTTTGGTGACCAGGACTCGGACGTGCCCCAGCAGAGCTGCGCCACCTCGTGCAGATGTGGATCCAGCTGTGGCCACCTTGTCGGTGATGGCAGTCAGAGAGCTGCAGCTTTGTCCCGTTCAGAGACCCGCGGAGTTGGTGAATATTTCGACGTGTCTGTCCTGTGGCTACGAGAAGAAAAAGTTTGAGAAATCTTTACGGTAAAATCTGTTTTTTTTCTCTGTGTTCAGGATTGTGATATTTTGAAATGGCTGATTATTAGTAGTCAGGTGAAAGCTGACATATGTGACTTAACAGACAAGGAGGAAAGGCCATGCAAAATGCTGAGGCCCAAAGGTGCACTGAGTTGTCACGGTCTCTTGCTGGGATGTGATGTGGCCAGTCTAGCAGCCTGGGGAGGAGCTCCTGCAGGGAGCCCTGTCACCACAGTCCCACCCTTGGAAATGCCTGCGGGATCCGGTGGAGAGCTGCCTGCGTGGGCAGGATTCACCTGCCCGGGGAGGAGCAGTGGTGAAACCCTGTCCTACTCCTGCCCTGCCCATGCGACATGCCCCGAATAAGAATGCAGAGGTTTCCTTCCAACAACAGCTCGTGCTGACTCGTCCTTCCTGCAGCACAGTGTGCCTAAGAAATGGAGGATTCCTGAGCGGATGAGCTTCCGAGCAGGATCTGCACTTTCTGGACAAGTCGGTAATCGATATATTTAGATGAGCCAAGACCTGCATTACATCTGGTGCTGCAGCTTGTCCGTCCTTCCCTCCGCTTGGGAAAGGCGAGTGGCTTTTGTGGAGCCTTCCCGCAGTGCAGCAGCCAGGGAGCCCGCACGCTGCCCCGGCAGAAAGCGCGTGCCCCTCGGCATCGGCAGCCGGAATTAGAGGAATTGCGGGCAGCGGCACCTCCCAACAATAGCCCGCGAGCCGGGCCAGGCCGTAATTGGGAAGTGTGGGGCGGGCTGCTCCGTAATGATTTCGTGGATCAAGTTGTCAGGTCGTCCGTTAATTTTCCTGGACCACAAAATATTGACAAATGTTACAGTAAACTTGTGCTCCCTGCTGCTTTTATTGTCTGTGTTTCTGTATAAACACAAAAATAGCTGTCGCCGAGCACGGCAGCTTGGCTCTAGGAGCAGGGCTGTGCAGGAGGCGTTTGCGGGCACAATTCCTGGGACTGAGCTGAATCCATTACCCAAAAGTGCCTCCAAGCGGAGGCGCCTCATTACTGGGAAAATGACTGTTGCACTTTCTCCTTTGAATTCTGGCTCATGAGCATTTCCAACCAATTCTTCTGACATTCAAGGGATTAATGGGCCCCTGTACTACTAGGAAAGGTAAATCGAACCAGGTCTGTTTTGCTGTTTAAAGAAATTTTAATAGTGGTAGGGACTATTCATGAATATTAATAGCTTGTAGTACTTTAGTATCCATCCATGTGGTGGCTTTCTAGATGCTGCTGGAAATACATAGCATGCAGGCCTGGCATTGATTGATACAGCGCTGAGGTGGTCGCTGTAATGTGCTCCACACTGCTTTTAAATGATGGCTGCAGAGGAAGTAAGATCACTTTAATCCAGCTAAATAATATTCTTAATGATAAAGCATTTAAATCAGGCTCATTTTTAGATTGTACCAATTGTATCAGACAAGGAGATTGCATTAACATAGCACTGATGTTTAGTGATATATTGCTGATAATCATTAAAATAGATTAAACAAGAAATAAGGAGCCCTGGTTGGCTTTAGCACAAGAGCTAATTTGACTTTATAACAGTTTAGCTTAGGCTCTCTGAAGTTCTGCACCTCTCCTTAGAGATTTGGATATGTATTGTATATTGTATATTGTTATCATGCACCTAAAAAATTAGCTCCTGTTGAAGATAGCATTTTTTATCTTTCAAATGCGTGTTTATGGGAAGGACCACAGATTTTAGGACAAGAAAGGAGCTTTGTGTTTGTCTGGTGTGTTAACGGGCCGCAGTGTTTCACCTGGCTCTTCCTGCCTAGAGCGTGTGGCAGAGTTCCTCTTCCTGGGGTTACTGGAGGACAGCAGCAGCCAGGGCAGAGCTGGGCTTTGTAGACAGGCCGGCGGGGAATGACCCTCTCTGTGCAATGACCCTCTATTTCTCAGCGTAACTTAGCTGCTCTTTTTGCACTTTTTCAGCACTAGCCTGAGCATACCCCTGCGTACCGAGGAGGTGCTGTGAATCCTTCCTGATGAGGTAAGTGGTTTGTAAATGGAAAGACTCAGTCTTTGTCGTGAAGTTAAATGTACAGAGCTGCCTAAACCATGACTACAACATGAACAAGCCCCCAGCATCGAAGATGGAGCACGGTTAGATCCAAGGTAGTCCTAAACCTGTGAGCATGGCAGGAGGTGTCTTGGGTGCCGTGACCTCTCCTTTGCCTCCCTGAAATCCCTGCAGATCCAGGGAGGGTCAGATGCTCTTCCAGGTGCTGTTGTCCCCGACCTGAAGACTGGACCTGCAGGCAGGCCTGGGTAGGGGGGGTGCCAGAATAGCGTTAAAGCCAAAGGGGTAGACAGGGAAGCAGAGTAGCCCTTAGCTGTCTCCTCCAGAGCGGTCTCCTAAGCACAGGAAGAGCTTTCCTGAAAGCCGCTGTTGTCACCGCTGCAGCACAACAGGGGCTTTTGCAGGACAAACAGTAGCTGTGGGTAACGGTAGGACCAGCAAAGGCAAGGGAAAAGGCTAACGCTGAGGAAGAGAAGGCAGCAAGAAGGTACATGTGAAGGAGAGGAGAAAGAATCCAGGCAGAATTGATTTTTTTTTCTGTCTTTCTTTTCCCCCACAGGCAGAACTTCCTGCCTGACCTATTGGCTATAATGCGGGAGCTCGATGCTAAAAGTATTCTTTTATCAATGAAAGAATATTCCTGCCATATTTGCAAGCAGGGAAAATGGGTGATGCACAAGAGTACTCAGGCATATTTGAGGAGAAATTGCTCAGTGTTCAAAATAGCTTCTTGGAAATACGCTGTCATAATCCACTTTATGGTACTCTTCCGGAGCAGCCTCTCAGTCTGCACCCTCAGGTTTTTGCTGTATTGCTGTCTGCTCATATTCAGGATGCTCTGCTGAAGTTTGATTGTTGGTTTTCTGTTAGGATATTGAATAATCACTTGTTTGTGCCTTCAGCTGCAAAGGCCTTTTAAAATTGATTGCTAGTCTGGCTCTAAGTTACTGTGTGATCATGTAAATGTAGACAGAAGATGGGCATCTTATGATATCTGACTTTCCTACAGTATTTTTTACTAAGCAAACCTTAATGTAAAGAGTGGATTTTCATTTCTTGCTTGCTTCTTTTCCAACAATTGTCAGTAAATCAAAGGTTCAAGAAGCTGTTGCTTTGTCTGCAGTGTTAAAGCTAACAGCAGTCTGTGGTCATTTACTTTTGCAAAGGGTATGGCCTTATTTCTAGACACTCAGCACACTTGAATGCTGATTATATTGAAAAATACATACATTGACACTTGCGGCTTTCGGGATTTTGCTTCGTGTTAGAGGATAGCTTTTCCAGCAGTGAAATACTGTAAAATAAAGCCTGGGAATTGTAGTTGAGGCAATTTGTTGGAATATCAATATGACTTTAGGAGGAAACCAAGTATTTCTCCCTGTGCCCAGCCAGGCACATTCGTGATCGCTGAGGGCAGCTCTGGAGGTGCAGCCCTTTCCTCAGCCATGAGCAGGAAAAAGCCCGTGCAGAAGGGAAGTTTAAATGCTGAATGCAGAAGAATTTCCCCTCTTCCTGTGTCCATTTTTTAGCATATGGACCTTAGCTAGAGATTTTCTACAAATGTTAGGGTAGTACAGTCCTCTCTTGTTTATATATTTACAGAGAAGAAGCAAAAAATGTGGGCTATAGTGTGAAACAATAACAACCTGTTGGATTACTGATGGATTCACAGACAGAATTGCTGTCAAATTGAATGACTCACCTCACTTTTGTCAGCTAAATTACCCCACTAGTACCCAAGTGCTCTGTTTGGCTGAGCCAGAGCTGTAGTAAAAGCAGTTATTTCCTCTTTTTGCTTTGCTGATTGTTTTTCTCGATATTAAGATTGTTTAACTAATCAGCAAAACATTTCTGGCCTGGAAATAGAGGCCAGACCCCAAGACAGACAGTCTGCAGTTTCGAGTTACTGCTGTGTGTTTCAGGGCCAGGCTGAGCTGCATTCCTGTGCAACCATAGCGAAGGTTTATTCCTCTTTTTAAAACACTTAAAACCAGAAATGAAATATGTGTCGCCGCTGGTTTTCCGCACGCGATGGTGCTTCTGCCCAGGCCAAGGCTGTGCGGGGACGGGACAGCCCAAGCCTCTTTGGGAGCATTTCTGCTAGGCCTGCAGGAACCCAGACCCGCCAGCTCATCACAGCTAATGCTTCCTCTGAAAGATCACGGCTAATTGATATCGATAAATGTGGTCCTGAGAAGCAAGATGCAAGCGAGCTGCAGCTGGCTCTTCAGAAAGGTCTGTCTGTAGATCCGTTTTGAGACTTTAACAGAGTTGCTGACTTCTGTTCCAGGCAGTGCAGAAGCCCATGAAGGGATCGAGTCCCCGTGGAGGCCCCAGATGGCCCCTGATTGGGCACGGCTGGACTGGAGGCCTCAACACGTTCCTGACCATCTCCTGCTCCTCGCTACGTGCCCTTTCCGAACGAGCACGTTCTCCCCTTGTGCATCCTTGCTGCAGCAGGTGGGTGGTTTTGGTGCATCAGGCAAGCGAGCACATGGGATAACAGGGAAGTTTGAGACCCGGCAGCAGCCCTGCCCAGTGCCCAGGTAGCCCTTTGGGGCCATTGGCTATGGAGCACCTGAGGTGGCTGCCTTGCTCATCGGGAGCATAATTTATTATTTTAAGCAAAATGCACTGTGAGATAAATCCCACACCACACTCAAAGCAAACAGTCCTCACAGCTTGTTGGAAGTGATGGCTAATTGGGTATTTACCTCTAGCAGAACATATTAAAGACTCGTAACTGCAGCAATCCCAGCGCGAGGAGGGTGGACACCCATTTCCTGGCACTGCTAAGAAAACGCAATGTGAAGCCGCAGTTGAACCCTTAATTTGGGCAAGGAGCCGCCGCAGAAGTAGTGACAGGAGGGGGATCAAGTGGCCGATGGGGTGTGGGACTGCGGAGCGGGGCCGGCAGCCGGGCGCTTTCCCACCAGATGGAGCAGTTGCCGTTCGGAAGCGAAGCGGCAAGCGGCAACACGGCCCCGTGCAGGACGGTGACCCTCGCCACGCATCCTCTGCTGCCCCTGGGCTTTGAGCAGGTCTCCAAGGGCCCTTCCAGGGCAAGGGAGCCCCCGGATCCGCATCCACCGCCCCGGCACTGCCTCTGCCCAAGGCTGTGGTTTCAGAGCAGTTCTTCAGAGAAGTGATCCTGCCGTGTTGCAGTGTTGCAGTCACTTCTGGGAGCATAAGTCTGGGCAAAGCACTCTGCAGTCAGAGCCCCATTAGAGCAACTCAGCTTTTGGCAACTTCTTGTTTTTCTAGCTTGTCCAAGCCATAAAACACCTCTTCAGTCTATGTTTTTTCTAATTTTACCGCCTGCAGTGTGGGCTGTGTGATGCAAGAGACAGGTGCCCACCTAGCAAACTGCCTCTTTCCATCTAGTGTGGCCAAAATGCAGAGATCAAACACTTAAAAACCAAAGCAGAGTTGAAGGTAAAAATTGATCTAGCCATGACTTCCATCCGGGTATTTCTTACGTGGCCTTTTCCAGACTGAGAACCCCATTATCCTTTGCCAATTATACTGCAGCAGGCTGGTGGCTGGGGCCCAGAGCCTGATGGGCTAGTTGACATTGATAATCATGTCTGTGAACCCTAAAACGCATCATACTGTAACTCTGCGTGCAGCTGACGGGGCAGCCTCGCCAGCCTGGGGCCCTGGGGATTGTGTCTGATAGCTGAGGTGGGTGAATTTTAGTGACCTGCAGCAAACAGCGGGAGAGCAGCATCTCAGCAGTGCAACAAATAACTGTCCTTTGCCTTATGTGGGAAAGGTCTGTAGCAACTATCCATACCATCCATCCAGTAAGTGTATCCACATACACTTAGTGTGTCTTTTTTTAAGTTTTAAGTTTGAGATGCATGAGCGTGAGACTCACGTGTGGGCCATCTTTTCATAATTGTTTTTAAAAGAGTTGTTCATAATCCACATGGCTTTTTTACAGTGATTACTTATTCCCGTGGACTGAACTCTCATTTAGGTTGTCAGGCTAAATCAGGCTCAAGTTTTTCATCTAGTCTGTTGAGGTTGAAGCCTGGATCAAGGTATCTCCAAAAGCTGGAAGGCTCAGCTTGAGATCCAGATGTTGAAGCTCAGAAGAGCTCTGCACTGCTGAACTGTAGCGTGATGATTTATTACAGCATGCAGTATAACTCATTTTTACATTGAAAGTAATATTATGTTATATAATCAAATCTCCTTTGTTATTTATTGCATCCTCCCTGTGCAGATGTGAGTGCTTCCTCCTGGTGAGCGTTTTCCATAGTGCTCTGCATGGTGCAGGAGGAGCAGTCCCGGAGCGCTGCCGTGGCCGCGTGCCGGGAAGGAGCCGGGAGCAGGGCTGCCAAAGGGCAGGACGGTGTCAAACCACAGGGAAGAGGCTGCTTTGCCCACTTGTGCCTATAAAACTGCAGTAACTTCTGCAAAGTGTGACCTGGGCACAGCTGAGCAGGCAGAACATGGGGCAGGAGCAATGGCTTGCTGCAGGAGGCCTGTGTGAGCGGAACGTTTGCAGTAACTCGCTCGGATGTCGAGCAGCTACGTGGTTGTTGCAGCTCCTCTGCGCCTTGGACAGCGCACAGTTCCCAGGGGAGCTGCGGCGTCCCGCTCACCGTCCCCTCCGGAGCCTTCTCCGGACACGCAGCCCCACACCCCTACTGCACACCTCTGTGACGGGCTGCACCAGCCGCTTGTAGTGTAAATTCCTCACGGGGAGTCGCTCTGAAACACTCGTTTCTTATGCAGGTAACTCCTAACTGTTGCTGCTGCAGGTGCTGCACAGAAAGTAGAGCACGAGGATGGCGGCCACTTGCTGACTTCTGCCTGGGTGCCCAAATGTAGGACTGGAAGGGACTATTTAAACACAAATATGTTGCTCCTTGTTACAATAGACTGTAGCTAATTGCTTTCATCTGTCACCCTTCCTGCCCAACAGCTCCACTTTGCAGGTTTCCATATGCCAGAGCAGCCCGGGGAAGCTGGAGTAGGGACCTGATGGTACCCATGGCTGAGGGATAGCAGGTAAATCAGGTGGCTTGGAGGAAAAAGCAGAGCCTCAGGTGGACAGGACCGGTCTGCAGCGCGAGGCAGGAGGCATTTGTGCCTTTTTTTAAATCCCA
>JAWLRI010000953.1:798923-812139 GCA_034781795.1 Crypturellus tataupa | reverse complement strand
GTTGCTGCTGCAGGTGCTGCACAGAAAGTAGAGCACGAGGATGGCGGCCACTTGCTGACTTCTGCCTGGGTGCCCAAGTGTAGGACTGGAAGGGACTATTTAAACACAAATATGTTGCTCCTTGTTACAATAGACTGTAGCTAATTGCTTTTATCTGTTGCCCTTCCTGCCCAACAGCTCCACTTTGCAGGTTTCCATATGCCAGAGCAGCCCAGGGGAGGTGGAATAGGGATCCGACGGTGCCCATGGCTGGGGGATAGCAGGTAAATCAGGTGGCTTGGAGGAAAAAAGCAGAGCCTCAGGTGGACAGGACCGGTCTGCAGCGCGAGGCAGGAGGCATTTGTGCCTTTTTTTAAATCCCACCTCTGGCACCAGAGACTCTGCATCGTGCAGGCAGTCGTGCCTGCAGCCTGGCCAGCTGATGTGCCCTGTGCTCCATGTTGCACATCACATCTGGGCCAATTTAGCAGCCACGCGAGTTGAAGGGATTTGCTGGGGGGTCTGCATTGCACCAGAGTCTTACAGGCCTTCAGTGCCAGCTCCAATTGCCGTATGTGTACAGCTTGGCATTTAGAATAGATTATAATGTATATTCCAGATGTATTACGCTCCGGAGCATGTCTTTGCTCCTAATCTTCCTTGTGCCACCTTGTATCAGTTCAGTCTTCCTGTTGGTAACAGACAGATGATTTTAGTTGGGCTTTCGAGCCCAATGTAGCTGACAAAAAACATAACACAATCCTCCAACTAACACCACACGGGCAGATGCTCCAAGCACAGGTCTGGAGAGGTTCTATTTTCAGCCCTGTTTACCCACTATTTCATTATATAGTGAAAAACAAATATGTAATATGGGCATATTAAATGCTGATCTTCTTGCTCAACTAGCTACTAATGTGATTTTTGGTACCACATTGCGGGGAAGCACTGAATCCTTTTATCTTTATGTAAAAGCGCTGTCACAAATCCAAGCAAGTTTTCAGTGTGATGAAATCCCTTTGTGTGTGTGTGTGTTACTTTTTCTTCTTAGTGTGTGTGTGTGTTTTGGTGTTGCTGGTGTTTTGTGGAAAGGATATCCTCAAGATGGAGAAGCAGATCCAGCCGCCCGCACTCTGGCTCCTGGCTCCCTGGCCGGACTCACTCCCTGAATCCCGCATTGCCGCAGGGCTTCCCACTTCCAACCCCGCAGCAGCATCTTCCACTGGCCCCAAAATGCCACAGACCCCAGGGAGACCCCAGGGAGGTCCCAGGGGCTGCACTTGAAGGTGATGTTGGTTTGAGGAAGGACATGAAAACAAGTGAGTGGTTGTCCCAGAACAGCATCACCTGGGTGTCAGCACAGGCCTTGTGAGAGTAATGTTCCAAAAAGGCAAAGGCTTTCGGGAGTCTGTTGCTTACACAGAAGTAAACACAGACCTCGCCAGGGCTCTCGCTGTGCCTCTTGTCTTTGTGGTTACTCTGTGTGATACCGCAGGGCTTTTTTCCATTCTTCCTTTTCTATGTTTTTTTTAAAAATCTGTTGAAGTTTTTTGTTTGTTGAGGGTTTTTTTTTTTTAATAAAATCACTGCTGCAATAGAGCAAGACTTTGCTTGACAGCTCGGTATTACTTGTATAAACTCCCTGATTTCTGTTTTGGCAGTTTTTACCAACATGCTCCGGTGGTCACTGGGGAACGAGCGTGAGCGCGTGCTAGGGAGCGAGGATTTCGGGGTTGTGCTTTGCTGCGTTGGAAACCTTGGAGAGGAGACAAGTGAGTACTTTGTCCTCATTGCCCAAGTAATAAAACATTTATAGAATTGGGAAATGGCCCGGGAGACTTTGTAAAATCTTTACTTGAAAAGAATTGGCTGGGCAGTAATTCTAGAAAGGAAAAGGAAGGCAGGGAGAGGAGAGCAGCTCTTGTTTGCGGTTGGCCATGGTGCTGCTGCAGCAGGACCGTGCCCTGCACCCGGACACGGGCTCCCTGGGACCCTGGGCACGCAACCAAGGCCCTTTTGGCATCTCCTAAACCAGAGGAAAGCAAGCGTGGCACTGCCGAGGGCTGGAGACAGAGCAGATTAGGCAGCGGATTAAGCGCTGTGAGGCTGCCTTGGCGCAGGCTCCATGGTGCCGCGGCCCAGAGCTGCAGCCCAGACATGTGATGCGCAGAACCCGCGGGAGCAGAGTAAGAGGTGATGTCTTGGGGTTCGGATGGGACAGGTAGGGCCGTGCTCTGACCCACCAGGGGTAATGGATACCTTGGGGGGTTACAAGGACCCCTGAGTGCTGCAGCGCAGGCTGAGCTGCACTGGCATCTGGGGGAGCTGCTTCCCATGGGACGCAAATCGGGCACTGACCATTGTGCAAGGGGGCTGAGCACCAAGGGAAAAGCACCTCTGGGAAACCTCTTCCTGCTCATTGCTCAGGATGGCCTTAGTCATTATGTGCCTGCAAACACTGGCCGCGCTAAGCAGTATAGGGAGCTGCCGTATCGCTCCTGCCTTGGATGCGGCATGCGCTGCTCGTGCAGTGTCCAGCTGCAGGGCGCAGACCTGTCCCATGCAGAGGTGGGAAGAGGACCCTTCTGTGGGAGCTCGGCATGATGGATACTGCAACGGGGGCTCTCGCTGTCCTGCACAGGCTCTCGACCTGCTCCCTTGGGGCAGCTCAGCTTCAGCAACTGAGTCTTAACCGCACATCATCGACAAAAGGGCCCCTCTTCTCTCACGACTTTCCATCGCTTCATAATGAAATATTAGCAAATTTTTAAGAAGCAAATTATTGGGGAATTATGCTGTGCAGTTCTCTGCATCGGGGGAAAACGTAAGCAGCTCTTGCCATCTCTCAGGTGTTGGCTGTGGCGCAGCCCCTCTGGATCCTGCTCTTCGGCCCTTTGGAGACGTGTCCT
Source organism: Crypturellus tataupa (assembly GCA_034781795.1). Classification (NCBI taxonomy): domain Eukaryota; kingdom Metazoa; phylum Chordata; class Aves; order Tinamiformes; family Tinamidae; genus Crypturellus; species Crypturellus tataupa. Next base: position 809,251 of record JAWLRI010000953.1, on the reverse strand, counting down.
CCTGTCAGTATTTCAGCAGCAGCAAGTAGACCATGCAGGAACGGTCCCACGGCTTGCAACAGTTTGGATGAGTTTGGTGGATCCCTTATTTTTAGCTTCCCGGGGTTAGGCTGCTGGTTACGTTTTCCTACCTGGCTCTTCAAACAACAGAGAAATAAGCCTGACCGCGCTGCTGTCTCCTTGCTTGGGTGCTCCCTTCTGTCCAGCTCACACTTCTCCCTGCTCTTCTCGTGATGGGCTTGGTTTTCCAATGAAGGCCACGGGAAATGCTGTTTTCCATAGGTGAAAACTAACCACATCTCATCTGCTGCCAGCTGGACCAAGCAGCACGTAGTGAAGAGAGAACTTCGCTGCATTCCTCCACCCACCTTGCAGCTTGCGGGATTTGCTTCAAATTAGACAGAATTATTAAGAGCAGAAGTGAGACGGACGATCATCTTGTCACCAACCTCTGTAATTGAGGGAAACCTGGATTTGAGCCTGGCAAATGCTACTAATTCAATTCTTCGGGGGTATCTGAAGTGACCCATACAGGCCAGGTATTTCAGTGCAACCCTGTCTCTAATTAATAGCAGTGCTTGCTTAAAGGGATCAATATCTGTCCTTGACCTCAATGCACAATTTAAGCTATTACTGTATCACTAAATATGAAATGAACTATAATACATTTGAGAGGCAAACCACTTACATCGAACCCAGTTATACAGACGAGAACCTTTTATTATAGCAAATGAAAGCTGTGTGGTTATGTTTAAATATGCCAAATGCTAAAGACTGCAATGAAAGACTTTTCTCTAGCTGATTTACTGAGGAGCGTGGAGGAGGCTAACCTATGCCTGCGCGCGTTACCTTTACCAAGACGAAAAACTCTTCTGGAGCCAGCAGCTCTGCTGCTCCTCATTCAAATAGTTCCCCTAAGGTAGATTGAAAATAGTCCTTGCACTAAGTGCACGAAAGCTTGAATCTGTGGGCTGGGTTTGCCCGTCTCCCACCAGCCTGGCAGCTGCTGCCATTTCAACCTGCTTTTTGTTAGGTTGAACAAAAACTGGGCTGGTTTGTTTGTTTTTTCACAAAACTAAAGACATGCTGCTAGCTCCTAGTGGGTAAAGCCCAATGAAGTCATGATTAAGAGATCGTCTGAAATGTAACTGGTGAGCAACACTGTGATGACTGTAACTGAAGCCCAATCATTAATAACACTCTTGTAATTAACAGATGATTTAAAAGTCTCCTCCGTCACATGGGTAAACAATCTGTTGGAGTAATATAGAGGTTGTCAATGATGCTTTTATGTTCAAAAAAAATCCTGTATTGTACGCTAGGTCAATGAGAAGCTGCGAGAGGTGAGAACTGTTCAATACTCATGGCCTAAGGTCTGCAGAAATTTCCATAATACAAAAATGGATTCTGCAGGGACAAGAATGCTAAAGTGCTGCCTTCCTACTTCAGGCAGTTGCTCTTCTGTTGCCTTGTGCGCCGTAAACATCTCTAATGACAATATTTTCCTGAAATACTTTGTTTAAAACAAAAACAAAAGCCTAAAAAGTGGAAGTGTTTGAAATGGCACTGGTCGCGTTTCAGCCTTTTTTAATGTTTCAGATACTGTGAGCCCGTCCCATCCCACCTCACCTCGCTGGGCCCCGTGTGCTGCAGGATCCACGGCCGCTGGAGGCAGCGCCTCAGTTCTGCAAATTCCATGTGTGTCGAGGGGAAGAAATGGGCAGCGAGGGCAGGTTTCCCTTCTGTGCAAACCTTATCTCCAGAAGCGCTTTCCTTGCTCTGGCTGCTGTGCAGAATGAGGGTTTTTCATTTAGGTCCCAAAGGAAAAGTTGTTAGTGAATGCTGAGCGGTCCTCTTTAGTCTAAATTAATTAAATGACACAGTATCTATTGTATGGAATAAATGGGGATCGTTTTACATGGTAGACTGTATACAGTGATTATAACGTGTGATCTTTCTAGAGAAATATGGGGAAACAATGTAGTTTGCTGGAACACACATTCCTCCGCACTGTAATACATCTCCTTGTTAAGCAGTAATGCAATGTAATCCGCGGTGACTTAATAACTAACATGACAGATGTATAATCTCGAGTAATGTAAAACGTTGTAAGCACAAGATGCATGTGACTATCCTTCATCTGAAACATGTGTAAATCACCAGCGTTGCCGAGCTCGAGCAGCAAACAAAAGCTGCACTGATGCCGGTGGAAACGCATGTGATTATCACATGAGCGCTGTAATTCTGCTAATGCTTTCAATGTGCAATAAATAATTTTGCAGGCAGAACCCCGTTGAAGTGCATGCCCCAAATTAGTTTACTGGAAACCAAGTTTGGTTTACTATGGCTTTCCTGTTGCCTCGTAGGTCTTACCGGCTCCTGCTTGGGATTTCCCAGGAATTTCAGAGGGAAACTGTTTGTGGATCACGTCTCGGTTCATGGTGTCACTCGAGCAACAGGCTTCCTCCCAAGACCCCTGCCCAAACGCTGAGGGGGTAGAGCAGCAAAACAAGCCGATACAGTGCGGTGGGTACACACCAGGCAAGTATTTCAATAAAGGTTTCTAATGAAAACTGTACTTTTTCACTGAAAATGGCAAAATGTAGTGAAACATCCCGATATTCTTCAGATTTCACTCAGAAGAGTGTCATGGTATTCCCTGTCTATCAGTTGCAATTTCCAGTAGGAATAATGACCTCTGTTGTGACAGAGGCTTCCTTTAGGATCATTATCAGATCTTTAGGAAGCATCGCTGGGAGAGGAACATGAGGCAAATTTCTTCATAAATCATTTTAAACGATGAGACGCCCCTTTAGAGAACACATGGAGGAGGAGGAGCTCAGAGGCCGCTTTGGCGAGGGGCCAGCTCCTTCCCGAGCTCCTCTCCTCTGCACGGATCTCGGCTCTCGCCAGCGCTCCGGAGCCTCCGGCCTTTTGCTGCTGAGACTGGTGCAAAGGGACCCGGCAAAGGGATGTGTTTAAAGCTGTGCGGACACTGACACAAATCCTGCAATCCCCTCGCAATATCTTTCCCTAACAAACTTTCCCTGGTATTTTCTTGGAAAGGAAGGGATGATGGATGCCTTTGAAAAGCAGTCTGGAGTTTCTGGGTCTTTATTATGTTTTGTCTCTGTTTATCTTTGGGAATTGGTGCTTTTCATCCTGGTGATAGTATGAGAGTTCCTGGAGTTTGGAGACCCCTCAGTCTCTCCCGATTTAAGAGGAGGCTGCTTTTTTTTCCCCCCATTAGCCATTTCTGGTGAAATTTATACACTTTGCTTTTCAGCACTGAAGTTGTCCTGTAAAGCTGGCCAAGTATCACTCCAGCAAATGTGCCCAAATGTAGATCCACGGGGAGATCAGTTCAGGTCATCCCACTTCATCCCGTGTTTTGTTGCAGGACTCGAATTGGCAGTGGGATATAAACACGGTTTTGAGCCATGTGGGCTCAGACTTATCTGATGTCTAGATATTTTTTAATAGTATTTTTCTGTAAAATTTCTCAGCACCGTCCTGTGGGCACTACTGATATTTATTTTCAGAAACGTCAAGTGTTTCACATTTTCAAACCATGATAAACTTGGACTCTTGATACTTCATATAAACCCTCTCCAAGCCTAGCTCTTTGCAGTTGCCCTGAAGGAAAATGGAAATATGAAAGAAATATGGAAAAAGGGAAATCAAACAGAGTACAAAGAAAGGAAGAGTCAAATTTTAGGGAGATGAGCACTTCTGCACAGAAAACGTCAACGCCTGTGTTCTCTGCATTCATGTATTCTTATTTTGACTCATCATATAACTCCAGCTGTGGCAGGAGGCTTCTGAGAAGGCAGTTCAAATACAGATTTTTATATTAAAGTGGAGGAATTAACAGAATTATTCAACCAGCGCAGAAACAGCCCTATTAAACAACTGTGCATGGTACTTGAGCTGTTAATATATTATCCCCTAACAGCATTTTACATTCTTTTAAACAATGGGAATGCCGCCCTTGGAATACTCTAATTTAGGTAAGAAAATAAAATATGCAAAAGCTCTTCCAAAGAATGGCTTTTATTAACCCCCGGTGAAGTGGCGTGGGAGCCGCTCCGCATGTCCTGCCCGCTGCCGCGAGCTGGGTCCCGTGGTGCCCATGCGCCTCCTCCTGGTGGGCATCTCCCCTGGGATCCGGCTCCGCATCCTGCCTGCCTCACCGGGGAAAGGGGTGTTTGGGACTGGGCCGCTCGGGAGCTTCGTTAACAGGGAATTGGGTGAACTGGGTGCTGGAGCGGGCAGGCATTGGGCAGCATCATCCTGGGGTTTTACAAAGGTTTTGCAGTTGTGCAGCCGAAGAGCCACTCATGAGATCTCTGACATTGTTTTATAGGCTCTATACCCAAATAATTGCATAAAACATGCCTTTTTTTTTTTTTTCTTTTCTTTTTTCAGGCTTGTTACTGACTAATGTGGTTTCATGAGCAGCAACCTGGACACACGCATGCTTGCAGCCTTGCTGACAGTGCAGGTGAGGTCTGGCCACAACACCGCACACAGGGCCAAGCCTAGAACTCACGTGCTGAGCTGAGGAACTCTTCTTTTAATGTAGTTAAAACATATGAAAAGAAATTATCTGAATTTTTTTCCTTTTCAAGTACTGTGACTGTGCCTCTGAGTAGACCACCGCGACCCAGCGCATCCCGCTGAATCCTGACGCATCCCGGCGCATCCCACTGCATCCCGGCGCATCCCACTGCATCCCAGCACATCCCACTGCATCCAGGCGCATCCTGACACCCGTCTGCCAGCTGAGTTTTGCTGAGCCCAGCACTATGACAAGGCACGTGCTCCTTGCTCGCCGTGTAGCAGCACCCGGACCTACAGCCACGCGGATGTGCATTCCCGGTTCCGACCCAGCAACAGCACCGCGCCACTGATTGACACTGCAGAAGGAGCGAGCGCTTTAATATGTATGTAAATATTTAAGCTTCACTTGCAGCATCTATTTACTCAAAAATATCCCCTTAGCAAGTTTACCCTACCTGATCCGCAAGTTAAACATGCTTTCAAAAGATGCACGGAGGAAAACAAATAGCAAGCGCCGAAGCCTGGATGCTTCCCGGTCCTCGTGCGGCTCGGCGTTCCCTGCCGGCAGCAGGAAGCGGGAGCGCGGTGCGAGCCGGGCCGGGCCGCCGGAGAGGGCAGCGACTCGTCTCCGGAGGCGCCCGCCACAGCCTGGGGACAGAGCAGACACATGAAAGCGGGCCTGGATTTGCCTTGCAATGACAGCTGCATATTAATCTAAAGAATTTCTGAAAAATCAAAAAGACACTTTTCAGCAAAATGCACCCCTAGAGCCTCAATCACAAAGCGAGGGAATAAACTTGAAACGGGATTGATTTCATCTTAAAGGGAAGAGCTCTTTGAAATGCTACCAACTGCAGTTGTCTTATTTGGTTTTCAATACTATAACAAAATTGTGCCATATTGTGTCAAATAAGGAGATAATATAACAGCTTTAAACAAATTTTGTAATTATGGGATCAATCAGAAATGAATTAAATCCGCACGCATCGGACGAGTCGTCTCGCTGAATACTGAGCAGCTCCAAACCCACCTTGCAGCCGGCGCGGGGCCGCTGCAGTCCTGCGAGTGAGATTCCCTGCGACGGCAGCAACGGGCGGAATCGGAGCCCCTTTGGGTGCTGGCCGGCACCGAACAGGACAGCGGCAGCTTGCAAGGAACCGCTTGGGTTAAGGGCTCCTCCAGGATCTGCAACCTTCGAGCTTCCCGCCCAGCCCCTGCGTGGGACGAGGCGCAGGTTCACCTGGGTTTCTGGGTGTTTAAAGAGCTGGTCCCCAAACAGGGTCAGGAAGAGCCTGTCGCTGGAAGCCACAGGGAGAGCCCCAATGGGACGCGAGCAGGCGGCAGGCACCGCAGCGCAACATGCCTGTGTGCCCAAGGAATCAACTTCTGCCCGGCCTTTGAGCCCCAGGACTAGCCATGATTTGATGCTACAAACTGCTGCATTGCCAAAGCAGCACTTGGGGCAAGGGCAAAGCCACGTGGGGCCGACGTGGCAGCTCCGTGGGGCCACGGCAGCCACTGGTCTGTGCAGCCTGCGGCGTTTTCCCCCTGTTGCTTCTTCCCGGGAGATGGCACCCAGTTTCCCTGCTTTTCCGGGAGGCCGATCCCTGCTCCTAGGCACCTCCATGGCACAGGGTGCCGAGGGCCAGACCGAGGCGGCGGCGCCTCCTCCTCGCTCGCGCCCGGGCGAGCGGACAGCCTTGCAGCTTGTCGTATAAATACAATGTTTGTTCTTCGTAATGGGTTTCAGCAAGATATGGTAAATATTAACTCCCAGGTGGGGCCCAATGCATAATTCATCGCCTCGCGCTCCGACTGCTCCGTCTCTCCCGTGATTAACATGTAAGGCATTCATTACAGTTCCCAGGCAGCGTATGGACGGGCGCCGAAGGCTCTGCAGCTGAATACCAAGCACCTGGGCACGGGCGAGCGCGCGGCTCCCTCACAGCTCCGCTCTGCTGCCCCCTCGGAGTGCCGCGACTCCTCGGAGCTCGGCATGGTGAGCTCGGTGCCTTCCCAAGGTGGAATTTCCTCCGGCTGCATTGTCCGAATGGCCGTGTCCGTGTCCATGTGTGCAGATGCGCAGGGCTGCCTGCCCCCTGCGTCCTTATGTCGCGGCAGGAGCATCGGCAGGAGCGGCGTCTCCCTGGGGTCTCCTTCCAGCCAAGGGAGGCCAGAAGACCCGGAGGCTGTTGGCGCAAAGGGGCAGGGCCTGGAAATGGGAGCAGGCAGCAGGGAAGGTGAATCCCGCTCTGGCAAGGGGAGGAAAGTGGAAGTCGCTGGCAGGAGCACCAGCAATAAGTCCAGCAACTTCTGGCTACCAAGGTCTGTCCCAGATATGTGGGACCGTCACACCCCAGCGTTTGTGTGGAAAGAGAATTCTGTTGAGTGACTTGTCACTGAATCCTGGGCGAAACTGCATCTCTGCCCTTCCAAACCGCAGCTGCACAGCAGTGCAGCGGTCCCAAAGATGCAGCCTGTGGCATCAGGCCCTGACGCTCGTCGTGTAGTGAGATACACCAGCAACCGCTGTTTGTATCTCGCTTTCTCCTCCACACCCTGTCCAAGGGGAAACCCATGCGGGGCCAAGGCAGCTGCTCCAACCCCTGCAGGTCCGTTGGGACCGCACGTCGCGGCACCTGCTGCACGGGTAACCAAACCCGTTTGGGCTTCCTGCTCCTCAGCGCAGTGGGAGCAGCTTCCCATGCTAATGGGTTCCCCTGCCCATCTGTTACATCTGTGGCTGTTGGCAGGTCCACATGTTTTTCCTTCTTTTCCTAAAAGCTCGGAATGCTGGACATGGGTGACTCTGCGCCATGATGTTCCTGCCTGCCTGATCCGTGTCCGTCACCATCCCGTGGGGTGACAGCAACAGCCCCGAGACATCCCGGCCAAAACCCTCCCTGAGTAACACAGCCCATGGAGCTGCTCCTTCCGCTCCCATCGGGAAGAGCTGCTGGGTCCATCCACGTTCCAGCTCCTCAGCTCTGCCTTCCTCGTGCCGTCCACCCTCCACTGCTGCTGCTGAGAGGTTCGGGACAATTAAGAGGTAAAACCTTGCTGTACTTAACCTTAAATGTGCATTTCATCCAATTAGTAGGAGTGAAATAAATAGGATTTAAATGTATCTCTTGGCAATTTGTCGAGCCAGGAGGTAAATAAGGGCCTCACCTAAATGGCATTTAAACCAAAGACTGAGAATTCAAGGCCAGCGCACTGATTTACCCCTTTCCAGTTTTTTTCCTCGCTTGGGGCCCTTTTTGCCTTCGCACTTGTGTGGTGACAATGTGACACGAAGCCATGGTACTAAATGAAAGAGGTGACATTCAGCAATGCAGGCGGGAGCCCGGGCGCGTCAGATGTTAAACACCTGAGGGGTCTAATCGCCTTTAATGTGAGCACGAGCCCCATTAACATTAATGGGGAGGAGGGGGCCGTACGGAGGCTTCAAAAGCGGAATATGCACCTAAAAGTGCAAATTAGCACTTACAAACCCTATTGATGCATAATTAAAGCGCATCGTTACCGCAGAGCCCCCCGCGTGTCGCTCGGCCCACGCAGCGAGGCCGCGCGGTGCGGCTAGAGCTGAAACGCCGTTTAGCCACCCAAATGGTGGGGTCAGTATTGGTTCATCAGCCCCCATTCCCTGCGAATTTGGGCTTTTGAGAGCACCTTTCAATTCTTGTTTCCTGCAAATTTGAGTTTTGAGAGCACCTTTCAGTTATTCCCGGCCTCCGGCATATCTTCCGCATTAATCCCTTCCCCTTGTGGATGGGGCACGCTCTTGGGGTCTGCCAGCTGCCTGCCCCTTGCCAGATCAGCCACCCTTGGGTTTCTCCATCATCCTCCGTAATTCCAGTTTTCTGTGTGACTCAGAGGGCTTTTTTGCTGCCCTCCGTGGACAATGATTTGAGATGCCCTAAAATGACACACTTGGACATCTCCCTGCGAAGTGTTTGAACTTTATTCCTAAACACAAGTCTGAAGCACCAAGCCCATCCCTGAAGCTGCCAACAGAATTATTCTGCAGTGTGAAGTATTTGTGTGCACACAACTGCCCGAAGAGCAGAATCCTGCTCACTCCCCGCAGCCACGTGTGAGGTTTCACTGAGGTTTCGTTTCCGTGGATTTCACTGCCAATCTTGCAGCAGGTGCAGTGGGAACCAGCATCTGGAGTCAAGCAAATGCACAAATTCAGATGACGAGGTTGAAACAAACAGGAAAAAGTGTCATTCTTTCCCATAGAGAAAAGTAGAAAAATGGGAAGAAGGTGCCCAGGAAAGCTTCTGTTTCTCATATTAAAAATGAGAAAGATTCTGCTTCTAAAACTTGCCATCCCCTCTCCTCAGCCTTGGTGCAGCCCCTCTTCCTGCAGGAGCCCAACGACGAAACCGCCGGCACGCAGGAATATTGCAAATTGCCCCACGTACCGCATTCAAAGCAATCCCTCCTTTTAGGAAATAATTATGCCGAGAAAATGCGCTTTATCTCCCTAATAAGAAATCATTAATTAGGAGACGCTGACCCAACGAGCCGCGGCGGCTTGGTGGATGCTGAACACCGCTTTTGATCACACCTTTTACAAGCTCGCGGTTGTTAATGCTGCCGGTTAATTACTCACCCCTTCACGGACGGAGACGGCTGGAATATTTTATGAACGCTCTCTTTTTTTACTGCTATTATTTGATATCACTGCTGCGTTCGGCGCGTGAGGAGTCGCGTGTGCGGACTTGTCGTCGCCCGGCACCTCCACGTTTGGCATCAGCGCTCCACAAGGGGCTCGTGGGCGCTCGGAATTAGCTCTGTGCTCGGCCAGGGAGCTGCTCCGGGCGCCACGCTGCCCTCTCCAGCAGGACAAAATCAATTAGTGCCGTCAGGGAGGCCCTTATTATCCCGCCGTGTCACTGGATCCGCGCCAGGGGAAGCCGCCGGCGCCTGCTAAGGGAGCTGTGCAAATCCCACGGCAGGAGGAGGCGGATCCGGGCACGGGGAGCATCTAAAATCATCGGGTTTTACAATCGCCTTGGATTGCATTTCGCAACGTGTCCCCAGCGAGGGCTGCTCCGCGGGGCCGGTGCACGGGGGGATGCTCTTTGCCGGCTGGTCCTCACGGCTCCGCGTGGATTTGAAACCATGGAAACGGAGCAGGAAGCGCGGCCGGAGCTGGGGGGATGCGCACGTCGGAGCTGCACGGCGGGAGGGCGTGCGGGCCCCAGCAGCTTCTGCCCACAACTGCCTCTCGCTGCACTGAGGAACGGGCACCAATGAGGACACCGGCCGCTTCCCGGAAAGCAGGATTTAAAGCCCTCGGAGCAGCAGGGATGTCGGAATAAACAAGCGACTGTTTTCCATAGCCCCCTCCACACCCCAAAGCCATTTTTCCCTTTGCTCCGAAGTGAAGGGGCGGATGGCAGCCGGCATCGTCACCGTCTGTGCCTGCTCATCCCACCGAGGATTCCCTGCCAAGCCTGTTACTGCAGCGTGGATCACAGTTCAGCAGGTGTTAAACGAATAAATAGGGTTTATTGGGCCTGTAAGTGGTTTTATGAGGTTTGGGTCCAAGTGCCTCCAAGCTTGGAAGGTGTCTGGGGCAGTTTGGCTTGGGAAACCACAGTGGGACACGGAGACTGGTGGCTTCCCCAAAGAGCCACAGTGCAGCCAAGGGCCTCCGCATCCCTGTGCTTCCATTGCAGTGGTGCTGTTGGGCTCCATCTCCTTAGCTTCCATCCATCCATCCATCCATCCATCCATCCATCCATCCATCC
>JAWLRI010000953.1:751960-770692 GCA_034781795.1 Crypturellus tataupa | reverse complement strand
CCGCGAGGGGCGCGGGCCGGAGGGGCGCGGGGCGGGCCGGGCCCGCGTTGCTATGGCGACGCCCAGGCCTCTCTCTCCCCCCAAAGGCCCGGTCCCGGTCCCGGTCCAGGCCCGGTCCCGGTTCCGCCGCTGTCTGCGGGGCCCAGGGGCGCCCTGGGGGCGGCGCACGGGCCCGTCCGGCCGCGCTCCCCGTCCCGGGCACGGGGTGTCCCCGCCTGCGGCCCTGAGATGCGGGGGGGTCCGGCCTGCAGGGGGCCCGTGTGCGATGTGGGAGCGGGGTACACTTCCTCCAGGCGCAAAATGGGTAGTTTTGAACGATGCCGTTGACTCTGTGCAAGCAAAACCCCTTATTTAACCAACATAGAGCATTGCGGCACCTGCAGTGCCGTTTCTGGGGCGAATGCTGGGGGCAGTAGCTGAATTCCCGCGCTTCTTTGACCCCCAGTCGTTTTGTTTGTTTTCCTAAGATCCCCTGTTATAGTAGTGGTGTTTAAGTGCCCATCCTGCGGGTTTGAGTGTTCCTCCTGTGGTGATCTGTGCACTTGGCTAAGGAGGAGAGAGACCGATGGTTAGATGTTTAATAGCAACAGCAATTCAGGCTGCTGCTCACAGGAATGGGTGTTTTTTTGTCTTACCGGGAGAGAAGGTGCCCGTGGTACGGACCCCTCAGGGCCTGTGTGACCGGTTGGACTTCCTTTGGGGCCTCGTTTGCAGAGAGGCTGCATAAGCAGTGAGTGTGGTCACTGACTGCACCAAGCCGCCTGCCGTCAGCTGCTTTGGAAGCAACAGGCATAAACTGTAACATGTGGGGGCTCCTCTGCCTTAATAACCGCTGTCGACTGCGGTAACTGAAGGTTTTGTCTTCTAATCGGGTCCTGTGCTGAAGCGTAGCCCGTTGGTGTTTACCAGGAGGCAGCCTCTGTGATTCAGACTAGCAGCGTTCTCTTCTGAGCAGCTACAGCAGTAAATGTAATCATAACTTGAGATGGATCTTTGTGGAAAATATACCAGTACTGTTTACTTGAAATAATTCTAGTCTAGTGAGACTGGGCAACATCAGATCAGTCTGTATGATCATGACACTGTAACATGTACCTTGCTCTGAACAGCATTTGAAAAGAACACCTGTTGCTCACTTCCTGGTTTACCTATCGTTTTCATTGCATTTTTAAAAATTTTAAACCAAAGTATGAGTTTCATATATATATATATATATATTATATATATTTATATTTTTTTAAAGAAAAACTATTTTCAAAAACGTCAAGAGACCTTTGCTTTGGATACTCCAGCATGCCCGAGCTGCAGAACAGGGACCTCAGACTTAACAGGTCCAGCCATCAGTCATCCTGTTGAGAAGCTGTTTGGTTTTGGACAGACAGTAATCCTTCAAAAAGTTGGTTTATGTACGTTTAGAGTATTAAAGCTTTCACAAATATTCAAAAAGCTGATTAATTTGGTGTCCCAGCTTGGAGCTCAGCGTGAGTGCAGCTGCCAGAGGTCCTCGTGTCTTGAGACAGCATTGCTGAACTCTGTTTTCTGTTTGGCCAGAGCAGCTTGATTTGAACTCAGCAGAGGGTGAGGAGGCGCAGAGAGACCGGACAAGGAGCTCCAGGAGGGGAGATGCGGGCTCAGAGGTGAATCAGTGCGAGCTGCTCCGATGGGAGGGTCGGGAGAAGCTCTCCCCACAGAAGCCTGGGATGGAGCCTGTGCTTTCAGCCACCTGCCGTTCATCTGCTGCCAGCAATTGCTAGTAAAACCCTTCCGCCTCCTTTGAGTACTGCCCTGTAGTCAACAGAACAAAAAAAGTCACTACTGCTCCTGGGAGTTACTTTAATATGACACAAGTGGTTGCACCCAGGCTGCTGCTTGTCTGCTGGTTCCCAAACGTGGTGGGGAATGGTAAACATGTAGCTGCCGTCTCACCAGGCGATGAGACCCCGTTTTCCCTGTGCCTGCACGTGAGCAGGAGGAGTTGGCCAGCAGGAATCACCCACTACCAATGCAGTGGCTGAGCATTTATATCAGAGCCATGTAAGGGTGAGGAGCTGTAACGACGCGATCCAGCCTCGTAGCTGGAAGGGTGGACTGCCCTGCGGCCCTCTGTGAGCTCGGGGGCAGAAGCCTTGTGGGGCATCTGCAGGCTTTGCCCTGGAACGTATGGTTGGAAAAAGCCCATGACTTTCAGCATATGATGCTGTGTAATGAATCATATTTTTTAGAGTGCCTCTTAGAAAAAAATAGGAAGTGGTATAAGGGTGCATAGGGATATATGGATAAATACAGATGTACTGTGTTTTAATGGCTATTCTGGTTTCAGACAGGTGGGAAATACCAAAATTAGGATAGTCTTGAGTGTTCTTAGTTTATGTCCTTGGTCTGTGGGCTGGAAGGCTGATGTGTCCCAAAGATATTCCCATGGGAGAGGTACTGTCCTCAGACCACAGCCTGCTGCTGGCCGCCTGTTTGCGTAGCGTGCAGGGAGCCAGCACCCGCATCCCTCTGCCCTGCAGCTCCTCCATGGAGCAGCCGGCGCTTCCCCAGCCCGCTGGGCTCGATGCTGTAGGAAGGAGACCCGAGTCTGCGGGAGGAGTGTCCGAGCGCGTGCCGAGGTTTACACAGTACTGGGTGTGCTGCTTAATCCAGTTATGTGTCCAAGTGGAGGGGAAAAAACTGCTGGCAGATGAAGAAGGAAGTTAAACAACAGATGATATATATGTTGAAGTGTAATGTTCTGGCTCATAATGATATCCACTTCAAGTGGGGAATATCTCAGCAGAAGTGTCGGTGTTTCTCTGGTCTCTTTCATTAATCTTGCTGTCGTGAACCTTGGGTTTGTGAGCTTTTAACTTAAAATCTCCGCGTTGTGGTTTCATCTTTATGAACAGCTCTACTTAAGTTTGAGATTCAGGTTCATCTTCATTTGAAGATCGCTCTATCAATATATACTTAGAGTTTTATTTTGCTGTTCAATAAGTGATGGTACCTTAGAGCTCTGTAAAGCTTTTACTAGTAGTAGGGGAGGGAAAAAAAAGCACAAGGTAATGTGTTGATAAAAGTTAACCTTCCTTCACGGAATTAGAAATTGATGTTTTATTTCTATAAACAACATAAGATGTTCCCTAAAGTGTTGCTTTTTTTCATCTTCTCAAAATCTGTATGGAAGAACTTTATTAAGATATTCAGAATAACTTTTTGCTTTTAAAGATGATCTTGCAGAGTATAGCATCCTTCTAAACCTCTGCTGGTTAGAGTGCATGGAGCTTTGCTGGTTTTGGTTGAATATTTCAGAAACACTTTGCTTGGTTTGTTAGCTCAGTGCCTGGTCCTACTGCAGTGAAAAGTGAAGCTACTGAAGACTGAGGTAGGAGTGTGAGGAAGGTGACAAAGCTTCGTCATGACTGATTTGTGGGCACTCCTGGCTGCAGGAGTGGGATTGGCAGCTCCAGACTGTGTGCCTGAGAGCCATGCATGATCTACAGAATTCGGATGCATGGGAACGAGAATTACATAGCTGTCCTGTTGGTTGTGATAACAGGTGAAGTCTTGTAAACACCAAAGAAAATCCAAATACCTCCCGTTGTGGGTTTTGCTTTAAACGTTACTGGATAAAATAGAAGTTGTGCAGTAGAAGTCATGCAGTGTGTTGTGACCAGAGCTTCCCCTGCAGGTTTGCTTAGTTTTTAACTGGTGTTCTGTTAACTTCAGTGTTGTCTGTACACTTATTAAGCTTGGAACACAGCTACATGGAAGACTCCCTTGGGAATATGGTCATGGTGCGCTGACGTGGTGAGTGCTGAATTCGCTCGAGTATTTGGAGGCATCTGTGTAGGGCTGTAGCAGGTATGAGTTGGAATTTTAGCTGTCTTAGTAGATGAAGGGTGTGAGTTTCAGGTTAACAGGCTTCTGTCTGTGGGCTAAGCAGGGCTTTTTGTCAGTCATGTCCTGTGACCTAAGGGTCCAAAGTAACCAAGACTTGTATTTATATATAAGCATAAATGTCCTTAACAATGAATTTCTCTCTTGTTCCCTTTTCAGCCTCTGCCCTGGAGATCAGGATCTGCTGCCAAGGTGATAAAAGGTATGAAGAAGGACCAAAGTTTGTATGCAGAAAACTCAGTTTCTGTCTGCTAGGATACCTTTATTATGTCCTGTTGGCTGAAGACAGATGACACTGTGGTAAAATACATGATCTAGTTTCACCGTTGATATGAACATTAAAGAACTACAGGTTCCAGTATTCCTGGCACAGAAGTGGTTAGGGAGCCTTGAAATAACTGTTTGTTAATTCTTGGGAAGAAGACTTCTTGCTAAGTATCATTAGCTAAAGTGTTTGAAGAGGACTCTTGAGACTTGGGTGGGTAGAGCTACTGGTGCTGGATCAAAAAAAATATTTTTAAAACATTAACCACTTTTTAAAATGCTGAAGAAATGCAGAAATGATTAAAGAAATGTTACAACTGATCTCTTATGATTTGCAAACCAAGGGAAGACAATTGTCTTTGCAGGAATTAAGTGAATGGCAGTATACAGTCTTTTATTTGTTTACAAACTGCTTTTCTTACAATTCTAAAATTGTAGAAATTCTACAATTCCTACATCAGAAATTTTTGTTTTTATATAGTTTAAAAATGGGGCGTCGCTCTTCAGACACAGAGGAGGAGACCAGAAGCCGAAGGAAGAAGAAGCATCGCCGGCGCTCGTCGTCGAGCAGCTCCTCGGGCAGCAGGACATACAGCCGCAAGAAGGCCGGCAGGAAATCGAGGTCAAGCTCGCGGTCTCGAGAGCTCCAGTCTCGTTCGCATTCTTATGAGAAAAGGTGCATTTGGAGTTACCTACTGGCTCTTTCATACTGTGCTGCAAAGTTAAAGTGTTTAAATCTTGTGTGTAGTCAGTTGTAGTTTGGGCTTTTATAGCAGATTTAGCTCAGTCTTGGAAAATATGGCATTATTTTTTTATTAAAAAAAAAGTATAAAGCCAACTCCAAAGATAACTTATGTATTTTAAAAATTCCAAAATGAACCTTCCTTTCTCCCCTTTTAAATAATGACCTTGGAATTTCTTCTTGGAAATACAGGAGTTTGTATTGTAACCTCATTAAGAAACATAATTTCATGATTATACTGCCATTGTTTTCTGTTGTAAGAAACCAAGTAGGGCTTTCAAGACTAGAAGGTAAACTTTCTTAATTAAAAGACTGAAGACGATTTTACAGTAGATCCATAAATTTTCCATAAAGACTTTTTTATGTTTTTTATGTTTACAGAACACGTACCTTCTTTTTTGGGGGGGGTCTAAAATAATTTCACCTCCATCAAGGTGATACCCTTCACCACTTGATTTTTTTTAGATATCCTGGCCATGTCTCAGTTTGGTTTGAGGAGAGCTTGGATTCAAACTGGACAGTTGGAGGACAACTTAATAATAAGTGGATCTAGAAAATACTTAGCATGTCTAGCTGCACTGAAAAACATACCAGAAACTGCTCCTGACCAACCTTTTTTTGGTTAGTAGAAGAGAGAGGTTGATAAGGGGCAAGTTGGCTAGTTCTGTTTTTTGTTTGTTTGTTTTTTTTCCCTCCCTCTTTCTTCTGTTCCTGCTTAGCATCTACAGAGAGCCCTTAGGGGACACAGTGAGATGACATGGGCTTTGATGCCAACAATATGCTGATGACATGCAGCTTTATGAATCTCTTTAGTCCAGTGCAGGCATGGCTATCTCGCAGATAAAAACAGAGCTTGAAGGGAGATTAGAGTCTGGATGAAGACCAGTTGACTTAAATTGAATCCAGGAAAGACCAAAGTGCCTGTTTTTAGGATCTGGCCAGCACTTCTGCTTGGCCTTTAGTGCAGGACGTTTGCTACCAGCTGTTGAGCCACTGTTATGCACTCTGGCTTATTTTTGACCCTTAAGAATCAAAAAATCAAAAGAAAAAAAAAAAAAAGATCTCCAAGTACTTTTCCATCTTCATTTGGTAGGAGCACTGCACTCCTTTTTCAGGTGAACACCTGGTCTTTAGTGGTTAACCTGTTAATCCTTTCCAGTTCAGACTGCTGCAGTGCTACCTGTACAGAATACAAGTAGTAGCGTGGCTGTGTGAGAGCTAACATTTCATGAATTTCATTTTAGTGCTAGATTTGTAGTCCTTTATACTGAAAAAAAAAGATCTGTACAGTGTATTTCTGTAAGTCCTGCTGAGAATGTAGGTCTAAATGTTTCTCTTGGTTTAACTTTTGCAAAGAGGTAGTGAGTTCCCGCAAATTGCTCATGAACTGTCAAGAGCTGGAATTGCCCTTAAAGTACTGTATGATTTGGGACAAATAATTTCTTTTTCTGCCCCTTTTTTCTGCCTTGGAATATGCATTCTGCAATATATGTTCTTTAAGATGGGCATTACTCACATGTATGTAAATCATTTAGTACAGTGTAATAGTGGTATACATTGACACCTAGAGAATCTGCAATAAAATAATACATTTTTGATTTTTTTTAATACCATTTTCAAGCGTAAACATTCCTCCTTAGAAGCAGCAGCATACTAACAGCGTGGTCTTGTTTTAGACGCAGACACAGATCAAGCAGTAGTTCTTCATAT
The DNA here is from genome assembly GCA_034781795.1 of Crypturellus tataupa. Classification (NCBI taxonomy): domain Eukaryota; kingdom Metazoa; phylum Chordata; class Aves; order Tinamiformes; family Tinamidae; genus Crypturellus; species Crypturellus tataupa. The sequence goes on along the minus strand of JAWLRI010000953.1, from coordinate 764,097 downwards.
GGTTCTAGAAGAAAACGCAGTCGTAGCCGATCAAGGGGCAGAGGAAAATCCTACAGGTCTCAAAGATCAAGGTCAAAGAGTAGAACAAGAAGGTAAGATTCCTTTTTTTTTTTTTCCCCCCTAAGAAAGGAAATGGAAGTATTAATTCTGTCCCATGCATCTATTTAAAATTCCTGTGTACTTACAGACTTTGGAATCTGCTAGAATGATTACAAGTGATCTACCTAACCTATACATGTAATTTGAAACTTTTCATGATTCATGAAATCTGTGTCACCAATTTAAAGATATATTACATCAAAAGCATAGTACAGTCAGATTTGAAGATAAGCTATGTATTTTGCATTTGTACACATACAGGAAACTGGTAAAGTCATCCTAGTTTCCTTTAACTGTATTCACTTGAAAAAATTCTGTGGATATTTTTTGGTTATTGATTTCTTTTAAATCAGTGCATAGTATTGGCTTCTTGAAGATAAGACTTGACTATTATTTGTTTATCTATTTCTCTTGAGGAATTAAGCATTTATAGTTGGAGTGATTTTAGATAATATTTATAGAAATCTCTGGAGTTAAAAACAGAATTTTTGATAAATCAGATTATGACAAATAGGTATTTTCAATAATAAACATAACTTAAATATGTAAAACCCATTCCAATTTTTCAAATTAAAATCCATTTCATACTTTTGTGATTAAAAAGATCAATTATTTGTGTTTTTTGATTTTAAAAAAAGTTTGTTTAAAGTTTATTTGTGCGTATTAGAATCACTACGATCACTTTCTATTGAAATCCATTGTTGAGTGATAAATACCAGGCAGGCTGAAGCTTGTTTGGTATCTGTATACAGCTCTTCAGCTGGGTAATTTTGTATATTTGTATTAAGAATTTACTAAAACCATGTTCTGTTCTTATACCAAATCAGTAGAATTTTTGCCTCTCGGGTTGCTGAAAGACATGAGCATTTCACTTTTGCCTGGTCATATTCTCTTCTGATTTATTCACAGCTGTTCATTATAGTAGTTGCCTGGACACTTATTGTTGCTGTGCCTTTCTAGTAGCAATTTGGTTATTCAAACAGTGTGATCTCTCTGAGTGTACAAACCTTCCGAGCAGGCAGCCAAGCTGGGTGTAGAAATATTCCTGTATATATCTGCTGTTTTTATATAAAAATTGTGTTTAAAACAATGAAATGTTGAAAGAAATAGAGTGAAAATGAGGGTGTTTTGCCAGTATGCTGCATACTGAGCATTAGAAAATCTGATGACCAAAGATCTTGGTATTATTGTGATGAATATGGACAGGCCTTGTTGCACCTAGTTTAATACACTATTGGTCATGTTTTTCAGGGTGTTTATTGATCTTAATTGCCATTGCAATATATGGAAATTATGCCTCTATAAAATTTAACTTGTCTGCCATTTACTCATTTCATGCTGCGAAATATTTATAAAATACACTGGCTTTTCAGTACTCCAGCTATGAAGGTATAGCTGCAGGTAACTTTAAATTATATTACAATTCACAAGCATGGTTCTTTAGAGAAAACATATATGTGTGTGTGTGTGTGTATTTATATATAAAAAATTTAGGGTGTTTATATATATATATATATATATGTAGAAGCATAAAACTAAAATCAACAGGTCCCACTGGGTGCTTTATTGTGATTTTTTTCAAGCTTACTCTACTGTGATATTAAGCCATGATGAAACCGTGGATTAATCTAATTAAGGAGTTAAATGGGTTGCAGAAAGCTGCTACCCAAGGTCTGCTTTTTCCATATTTATTAATATTGAGGCAATTGTAATAGTGCTAAATGGCTCCTTTCTGTGCTATCTCCATCTGCTGCTCGAGGTATGTGGAGTGCATGTTCCTTCAGGGAGGCAAAGAGCTTATGGGGAAAGAGGAGCGTTGATGCAGGGGTATCAGATGAGTGTCATGGGGAGCTGGTCAGCGCGATCGGGGTCTCCATTAGAAGAGCTGTGGAGGCCTCAAGTGAAGTTCGGTGGCAGATCCTAGTCGAGTGGACGGCCACGATTCCCCCCACGCCGGGACATCAAGCTTGGAGCTCCTTGCTGCTGCTGGCTGTGGGGACCAGAGTCGTAAATGAACAGTGTGTGAGAAGGGCTGCTGTTGCTATGGAATTTGCATAGGAATGTGGCATCTGTAATTCATTATTTTTTATTTTCTTTCCTGGAGGTGGATCAGTGTATTTCTTCCATAGATGATTTTTAAAGGTAAGCGCTGTAGATAGCGCCTGGGTTTGCTTTGAAGCGGTGTGAGGAGCATGTGTGCCAGCCCTGCGGAGGGGGAGCCGGGAGCTCCGTGTCCTTCGTGCTGGTCCGCTTGGGAAGTTGGCTGGTGCTGCTGGGACACCGTTTCAGGGGGTTGGAAGTGGGATGAATGAACCTATGGAGCTGCATCCGGGAAAGTGTAGCAACCTCAGGTCTTCAGAGAGACTTGGAAGGGCAAAAGAAGAGAATATGCAAACTGCAACCTGTAAATACACTTAGAATTGAAAATGGTAAGGTGAGCAGGTGCTACAGTAAAGGGAATCTAGGAAAAAGTATTCTGAAGTAAAACAGTAATTAACCATTCGTTACACTTACCTTTGAATAACAGGAGATACGGAAAACTTAATCAGCTTAGCTTAAGCAGAGACACCTGTCTCAAACTGGCCTATTGCAGTTTTGTTTAAAAGAATTTATATCTTTGATCCTTATTTTTGGGGAAGAGAAGAGAGATTTGTGGGAGAATCGCATCAAACTTAGGATTCTTTGGGAGAAATGATTCTAATGGGAGGCCAAAGGCTATTCCAGGAGAATCTCCATTTCGCATCTGCTGTGGTGGTGTCTCCTTTAACCCCAATGGGGCCTGAAGTTGGCTGCTTAAACATAGGATGAAAATGTCTTATATGTTATCCTTTATTTACCTCTTGGAATGTGTTTTTTCTCTGGAAGGTTCTGTTGGTTTATGGAGCTTTTATTTATTTATGCTGCTCTTGAACAAGAGGATTTTGTTTTCCTTGCTGTTGTCAGGTGCACCCACTTAGCCCAGAAATGCCTGTAATGACTTTTGTTGGGTGTGCACAGTTCTTCCCCAGGTGAAACTTATACTGTATTTCTGATTGTCTTTGGCTGTTATTGTCAGTGTGAATTTCCTGGCTGTTGCCAGGGTGTAATAATATTGTGAAATCCAATAAATAGGTATCAAGGATCTTGTCTGCATGTTTACAGAGGTGTAATGTTCCTTTTTTTACAGAGATGTTCAGGATCTCAATAGATAAATTAAATATTACAAGATGAGGGGCTTGTATTTTGTATTTATTGAGACTTCTGTTTTTAACGCTTGAGAGGGGCCTTTGGGAGAACTAACAGTAAAGACTACTTTTTATGACAGTGGACTCTAATTACTTGCTGTAGTGTTTGAAAAAAATATGTAAATAGAAATCAATCAAAACTCAGGTGGCTTCAGAAGCCATGGCAATATTGATGGGGTCATCTCCCCTAGGTCAAGGGACAGGGAATTTGCCAAAGCTCGTTTTAGCTCCCTGTTAGTGATGTGTGCAGCACTCTCCTGTGGTCACTTATAAGCTGCAAATTAAAAAAAAAAAGTGTAATTACAGCTTTGCAGAGCATGAATTTGTTGTATCGTTTGTTTCCTAGTGCTAAAATGTGACATGTGAACGTGTGCTTTCTCCAGTTAATGAAGATGTAATATCTCCTGTGTCTTTGGAGTGCGCGCGGATGAGGTTACTGAATCTTGGAGTTCTTTTAACCTTTTCATTAACTTCATAGTTTCTAGAACTTGGTACTTCATTTAATTTTCTATTAAACTTGTAAAATTAACAGCTAATAAAATTATCAAAAGTAACTCGAGAAGCCAACTTATATTAGCTTAGTGGGAAGTCTTACCCACCAAAGGAGTCTTATAGATCTCCTGCTTCTGAATTGAGAGTGTCAGGGAATAAAATCTACCAAATACCAAAAAAGCCAGCAAAAGGAGATAAAGCAAAGATCTGCTCTGCACTACTTATGAATTTGCAGAGAACCCCTTTTGGGACTCGCGCAGCTGAGGTTTTCCAGTGGGAATGGAAGTTGCACCGGACAACTAGTCTGGTGTTGGCCGTTAAAATCCTTTACATGGTATCTTTAAATCACTGGGTTTGTTCTTGAAATAAGTCACCCGGATGTCAAGTTCTGTTTCTCATAATGTCTTTTCTCCCTGCAATTCCCCATCAAATCAAGATAATTTGTCTTTAGAGGTAATGAACGTGTTGATAAAAGTATTTGTGGCTGGAATGTAATTTTTAATAACTTCTCCAACAAAGGCATTTTGTTTGAATGAGTCATTTACAGAGCTTTAAGTGAAATAATTAAATATTTTTAATTTGAAAAGTTTGGCCTCTTTAAAAAAATATTTTGAGTTGCTATTGTGTTTTTGTAACTTAAATCTAATTTTTTATACTTTATACTAGAAGATAAAATGTGTGCATAGTATAATTATTTTATTTTAGATGCATTTTACGAGTCAAAAAGTGGGGCTTTCTAGTAATGCTATAAATTTAAAGCTGTCCGACAGCAAGGTAGTACAATGCAAATATGACTTAATAAGATCACAAACTGAATTTCAGCAAAACAACCAAGATTTACATTAAATTAGGAATTTTAAAACTGATTTAGTTTGTTTTACTGAGCATTTGCTTAATAACATTTCGCCTTCTTGCAATCTTTTTAAAGACAATAATTCGTCTGTGAAATGCGGGCACATCCTCAGTAGAAAAATTGAAAGCAACAGCTCACTTTCTGAAACCACACATATAGTGATATAAAGAAATATTTCAGCTCTACGAAATTTAATAAATCATCCCATTTCCTAATTTGATCATATTAGATGCTGATGTGGAAGAAGCATTTCAAATACCATCTCATTAATATACATCAGTCTGGGGAATAGAATGGAATACTTATGCAGAGATGTCACAGTTACTGTTTCTTAGTTTACTAAGTGGAACAGGTTGATGTGATACCGGGTGCTATTTGTCAATGTCTTGCTAAAATGGTTTGGGTCGAGTTATGGAGTCCAGAAAGACGGCGGCTGATAAATCAAAAGTGGATTGAGTGGACAGGAGGCAGTGATTGATACCGTGACAGGATATGAAGAAAGGAATCTTGATACAAGCATGCATGATATTGAATATGAGAAGGAAAATGGCCCTGGAGTATGGATATTATTCAAGGAAATGAGAATAATAATATCATCTTGAAATTATTGCTGGCTGAAGATTAGGATAGTTCTTATTAGAATATTATGCTTCTCTAGAATGGAGAAACTCAGATTTCATATAATTTGTACGTGGATAGTCTTGTTAATCTTTGGAGAGTTTTTGCTATAATAGTTAGGCAGATTAATCGCATATGAAAATAGTGATTTTGCATCAGAGTTTGTAGCTTAAGTCTTTTAATTTATGTAGCTTTAAATAATAATAGCCAACGGTGTTAAACTTTTCTGCTTGATTTCATACAATCCTCTGATCGCAGAGGATTTCACTGTAATTGCATGTAAATGTGAGTTCGTTTTTATTGTTTGCCAAGCGCCTTTGACTTCTCCTGTTATGTTAAATTGAAAACTGCTGTCCTGACGTATATTTGACGTGGTGCAACCTAAAGAGTGACACAGTAACAGCCACTATATCTATATATACCTGAGAGGCGAAAATAGAGTCCGCAATGTAATCCTGTTTGTGAATTTGATGGTTTTAGGCTGTTGGTGAAGGAAGTGTTTGATCAGAGTTTTGGCAGGCGAATGGGGAGGGCTTAGTTGCATCTTATTTATTCAAGTTTTTTGCCCAGTCTAATTGATAATGAAGTGCATACAGCTTATTGCAGTGCAGCAGCAGGGTCACCTCCTTCTGGATGTCTTTGGGATAGGCTTCTCTGCTGGTGTGAAAAAGCAGAGTGTACATTGAAATTGCTACTGTCCTCCTGGTGCAAACTGGAATGAATCTGTGTTCAACCCCATGGGTTGACAGATTTTTTTTTTTTTTAATTCGTTTTACTGTTTAAAATTTGTACTCTTTCAAGATGGGGTTTCCTAGTCATGCAAAAATATGCAACGTGAAAAGGGGCAAGAAATAAAAAATACTGATTTCCTTACAATAGTGTGGTGTTGGTATACAACCTATTAAGTTAGGCTCACAAATTTCCTGAGCTGTAAAACTGGTCTCATTTACGTGGCCTGATTTATGACGCAGTGACGGCAGAATTGCAGGAATGGCCCTTCTGCCCCTTCCTAGTTGCGTTTTCCACCGCGCTGCTTCCAGCGCAAGCAGAATGCTGGGCCGCGCTCGCCTGCAAGGTGGAGGTTCTTGCCACTGGGGCTGCTCTGTGCGCAGGAGCTCAGAGCTTCTTGCAACAATTATTCGTGCCTGGTGCAAGCTGCAGATCTGTGCTACGCACCCGTTGTTCGCTCCACGCTCCTTACAGCGTGCCTCTCTATGGGACAGATCCTGGGCTTTTTGCAACTGTTGGTTTTTAATACTGGCAAGATTCAGTTGTCTTCCCTAGGAGGTTTCCTGTCTGTGACAACTTCCTTTATTAAAATAGCTATTAAAATAAAAAAATTGTAAAAAATGTAAAAAAAGCGAATTGTTATAATATGTTATATTTTCTTTTAGTCTTGGTGGTAGACATGGTTGCAAATGCATTTTTGCAGTGTTTTGCTTTCTATTGTTTTTTCTGCTGTGCGGTGGTACTCTTGGTCACTTTTTTTCTATTTTATTTTTGTCACTTGGCTAATGAAATGTTGCTCTATTTTTGAGATTATTTTTAAGACTGAATTTTGCTTTTTGCAAGGTTTCTTTTTGTGGCATTTGTTCCCATGCAGAGCCAAGCTGCCCAACTGCCGCAAATGCATCAGTCCTTAGCGTGGCTGCCATCTGGGAGGAGAAGAGCTGCTGGGGGAGGCAGCTGGGAAAGGGGGTATTGATCCAAGCTGATACGTAACATCTGCTCTGCTCCAAACTCATACCTGTAACGTATCAGTCGTGTAGAATGGAATACTACACGTCCTACAGTTCATGCATGAGATTCTGGTAAGGATGTCAATGCTTCTCTGCTATATTGATGGCTTTTATGGCAAGGTATCAATCCAAAGGCTGTTCCACAGTTTGGGAAGATGCAATTCTTGGCACGTCTTGGATAACAAGTGCTGGGTGGAGACATAATCTCTACTAATCTATCCTGATTTGTATGCAAAACTTCCATGTTGCAAGTCGTCTTCATGTCTTTTTTTTGGAGGGGATATTCTCCATTATCAACAGCTTTGGGAAGAATTTTCAAGCAATAGTGTCAACCAGAAAAGAAAATAAAGTTCTTTAGGAGAGAGGAAGGATTGCGTGTTTTGAGGTGGATGTTGGTGCCAGCAGCAGTGTGTAGTATAAGAGATAATGACAGGAAAAGGAAGAGCAGAATTGAAGTTTCATGGATCTAGAAGATGATTTTATAAGAAAGTAGTGAGGGGAAAAAGAAAAAAGAAAGAATATATGATGTAGATAAGTGAGTTAAAGTTGAGGTTGGTTTAATATAAGGAGTAGGGGCCTTGCTAACACAGGAGATGTTGGCTCTCCTGGGGAAAAGGAGAGGTTTTTAGTGAACACTTTCTGCCCTGGCCATCCCCCAGCCAGCAGAGCAAGACATTGTGAATTATGAGCAGGTGGCGGGAGGAGGCTGGCCAAGAACTAGAGGGGGAGGTTTGGGGGTAACTAGGAGTTGCAACAGGAAAAATGAGATTGCTGCGAGGGAGGGGAAAGGCTAGGATTAAAAATACTGGTTTTGGACATCCAGTGTGAAAGGCAAGAGATGGGGACAAGACAGTTGTGAAAGTTGGGCACAAATCGTCAGCATTGAAAAGTTGTCATAATCTATTAAAATTAAAATGCTGTGGGGGCATTTTCCATCTTCGGAAATGGATCCAAGAATTTTCCAAAGCAGCAGATAGAGTCCTGTAAGAAATGAAGCCGTGCTATACAAGCATAATATTTGCTTTGAAACGATTTGTTGTTCCTGTTCTTCCTCGTGCCATGGTTATTGCTCTTTTAGTCCTTGGTCTGCTGACTGGGATTTTTTTTCCCTTGTTATGCAGAATAATACTGTGGCATGCAACTAATTGTAAAAGCCCACATAATTTTAACATGTGAGTATGAACATTGTGTATTTGTTTCTTTTCTTAGAGGTGTAGAAGGGAAAGTTTGGAGTCTTTGGTTTTGGTCCATTGAAATGTATATTTAATTAAAATCTTGTAAATTTTCTTGCATTGAATGAGAAGAACTAGTGCAATGTGTTTTACAGAGCTTGTTTGTGCAGTCTTTATGGGTTTTTTTGTGCATGGTAATGTCAGATTTTGTTTTTTCCTGGTCCATCAACATCCACAGTATCTATGGATTTTTATTTTGGATGTTTTGATTGTATTAGAGGTTATAGAACCTATAGTCAGAAGTGTGTTTTTCCCCCCTCAATAACTGATTTTTTTTTTTTTTTGGAAAGTAACTTTCTCTACAGGAATTTAGTGAAAAAAATACAGGAGGGAAGCAGTGGCATTCGGGAGATCCTGGAGCAATAAGCGCCGATGAGCACGTTACCAAGATCTAATTGACCGCTCTGGGAAATTCAACTTCATAAGGCAACGCCAAGGGCTCTTCAGTTATCAATAAGGCCAGAGAGCTGCTAGTGACAGTTGCTTTGATTCCTTTCACTGCTATTAAAAAAAGCCTTTAAAAAAGCTGTGAATTCACTAACTGCTCTTCACTTAGCCACAAGTACTGAGTTTAATTACATGAAAAAACTTTTTAAAGCAGCCCAGGTGTTTATATATATATATATATATATTTATATATACTAGTGTATACAAAAGAAGCTGTGCTTGCGGATTGGAGATTTTTCTGGGGAGAGCATTGTGAAGTTTCCCTATTTGGAGAAAAGGGACTGAGGAAGAATTTGATTTCCTTTAGCAGAGAATTGGCTCTTTGATTTTGCTGTTTCTATATACTTTAAAAACAAAACAAAAAAGAAAACTGTCTCTTTATCAATTACAAAAGTTCCGGCCATGAAATAGAATCTGTTATTTTTACCTCAGAGATAGTGTTTCTGGAGGTAGCTACGCAAGTCAACACACAGCAGATGTTTTAAAGAATCATTGGTAATATAATGAGATAATTGTGATCTGATCTAGTGAATTGCTGCTGTTTCCAGTGTTAGGTAACACTGGCTGATGCCTAAAATGGGAAATTCTAGTGAAACATGTGAAACTCCAAACATATGGTTCAAAACTGGAGAATTCAATAGAAAAATTTTACTATTGATTTCATCTTTCTAATGCTGATGACATGCAAGAGTGCCTGGCTTAAAAACTTGAGGGAAAAATGTGTTTCTGCTGAATGTATTTTAGTGCTTTTTATTTTTAGAACTCACTTGAATGACAAAAATATTTACAAAAGTGGCAGTTGCCCTGTAACAGAGTAGAAGTAGCTGTGAACCTCTGTATCCAAAAATCATTCTGAGTTTTATCGCTGTATTTTTGAGTGTAGTATTTTTGAGTGCTGAAGGTGCCTCAGTTGAGCAGGGCAGATCCCCTTTTCCAGAGGGGCTTAACCACGGGGTCCTCTTAATAGCTTTAGTATCAGGTTAATAGCTGCATTGCCGCTGGCTGTCCTAATGCTTATCTGTTCCTCCTGAGTTGTTTTATCCCAGCTCCAGGAGGGGCAGTTACAACAAGGTTGTTTTTTTTCTAACCTAGCACTGCACATGAGGGCTTCCTGGCCAAATTTGAGATTAATTCTCCTGGGAGAAGCAGATTTGCAACCAGGTGAGATGCTGGGCCCCCTTGCAGCACTGCTCTTCTCAAGAGACCCCCGTGCTCCTTTGCACACACATCCCGAGTGCTGTCAGATAGGCTGCTGTGTCCCAGACAAACCAGGTGCTCCGTAAGATCCAGCGGAGCAGGTGGATCCTTTTGGTTCTCATCACAGCCCAGGTGGCTTCAGGGTGAGCCCCGGGCCAGGTGACGCTGATTTAAGCTGGGGCTGCAGCAGTGCTGCCCCTCGTGCTGCAGCTCGTGTCCTGGCTCCCTTCAGACTGCGCATCAAGGGGCTTGACGTGCCCGGCCAGCGAGAAGCCAACCCGCAAGCACAGCCGAGAGGCTTTGGTTAGCGAAGGCTTCTTCAGCTTCCCCACTATGTTTATTTTCTAAGCTGTAGAACGGGATGAAAACAGGTACCAAAGCGCTGGTGTGTAAGTGGGAGCCTGGTGGGATGCTACAGCCCTGCTGCTTGGCGGCTTCCACTGTGCCGTGCTGCACTCCGAGATTTCCCTTCTGTTTTGTGTAAAGATTCAGCGTGTGGTTTTCCTGGTACTGTGGGACACTGGAAGCAGAGTAGTTTAGATGGAAGCACCCTCTTTTTTTAGACCAAAAGTCAAAATAAATGTTTTTTAGCAGATAATTTACATTAACAGGGTTTTCTGAAGCTGCTTTTGAAGGTTTTTCCTAATGATTCCTTTTTATTGTTTCTCTAACTTGTAAATCTGCTTTTATCTGAGACAACCTGTCTTTAATCCAGACCTGGGGACAGTCAGAGTGAGGAAGCTGGCACGTGTAGATGGTTTAACATGAAAAAAATGTTAGTTTTTGTTCTGTTTATCTTGTGTAATGTAGCGTGCCTGATGAACATTTAATTATTGAAACAAATTCCAGTGAACAATATAAAGTGGGAAATGCTTTGAACAGAGAGATCTTGGTTCTAAGCACGCGTGAAAGGAAGTAGAACCATAATTTTAGCTGTCTACCTGGTGTGCGTATTTGTGTCCTGAAAAGAAAAAGATATTTTAATAGGCCTTATAGCCTTCTGTGACTGCTAAAACACAGTATCACTGGAAAATGTATAACTCTTGGTATGACTAGAGTAGAACTTAATTCCCTTCTGAATCTGCTTTTGAGAGCAGAGACTTTAAAATCTGAGTTCAAGGAGGTAATAACTATGAAGTGTCCTAGACTCACAACTCTGTAGTTTCAAATCTACCTTTTTTGTCTCTGCAGATAAGCTAATTAAGAACTTAATAAAAAGGAACATTAAAAGCTATATTGAAATTCTTCAACAGCAAATTCTGAATCTGGTGTTCTTGGGAAAGTTTGACGCTGGTGAAATATGAAACTTTCCGCAAGGAACAATTGAGGTCAGAATCAAAAAGAGGAGACTCTTTTCTTTCTTATTTCTTTGTTATTTTATTTAAGGCTCTTGTTCTCCTCCTCTATGAAATGACCGGGCACGTGGCACACGTGTGCACGTGTCTGCGCTCGCTGGACAGCAGGAGCCGGGCGAGAAAGGAGGCTTCTTTCCAAGGACACTTATAGGCAGTGAGAATCATTAAAATCCTTAAATTTCTGGTTAATTTCTTGACATATAGCAGAGAATAAGTAAAGATAAATCAAAAGAATATATATTTTTTCCAATATAGTGAGAGAATACACCCTCAAAGCCTGACTCTTAAGTGTTGTTTGTTTGTTTTTTAGTGTTGGAAGGAAGTTAAAGTTTACTCGCTCCTTTTCACAGCGGTGATGTTATAGCCCCTGCACAGATATCCGTGTTTCTGGCGACTTGTGAATAGGGAGGCAGAGGCCGAGGTCTGTGGCCGCGCAGGGTCCCTGCAGCAGCAGCAGGCAGGGGCCCGCGGGGGTGTTGTGTTGCAGTGCAACGTGCTCGCGAGACGCAGGCTTTTAGCCATCCCCGGGGGCTTCTGAAAGAGGAACTGAATGATTAAAAGTGGCAGAGATGTTGATTCAACACGGACCTTAATTTCTATAATGCAGATCTTGGAATATCTAAGCCGGTTTACCATTTATGTTTATGAAACTTGGCACACTTGAGAACTAAGATAGGACACGCGAGCACGTTGGCTTAGGAAGCAGAGACAGTTGTCACTGGTGCTCATCACTCGGAGGGGGTTCAGGGGTGCTCTGTGCTGTTGGTACCCACTGTTGGTCTTATTGAGAGTCTGAATTCAAAGTAGTAAAACATCCTCCCCCACAAAAGAACCCTCTGCCACTGAAAGGCATCCACTAGTTCTGTTTTAAAATATAAGCC
>JAWLRI010000953.1:704094-745196 GCA_034781795.1 Crypturellus tataupa | reverse complement strand
TGTAGAGCTCAAGCTTTCCCAGTAATTTCTTTAGAGGAATGTAGAGTATATCTAACTATAGGATGCTTTCCTATAGGGGTGAGTGTGTGTGTGTGCTTTTTGAAGCCTGAGCTCTTGTAGGATTTTTTTTGAATGAACGAGGAGTGGGACTTGGGCAGGGAAAGTCTCTTTTTAACAACCAGGACAATGTACTGAATCTTGTTTCTTTATTGTTTTATTACCTAAACATTGTTAAATTTAAATATGATCTTTTTCCTTTCAATCAAAAGATAGCTGCATGAATAGATGTTTAAAAAGTCCAGCTTTGAAGCGGTCTCTAAGGAAAGAAAGGTGTGTTATTTGCCTGACAATTTCACTTAATGTAAAGTCCTTTTAAGAAAGTGTTTTTTTTTTTTTTTTACTATTCCTATCTCCCTCTAATTTGAGGTGCGATCTTAAGAGCAGCACATATACATATATATATGTATATCCATACTGTGCAGCTGCCCTTTCCTGGCGAGTGTCCGTTCCCCGCGTGGGAGATGCCCCTCAGGACCCGTTGGATCAAGCTGGTGGTGTTGGCGTTAGGAGCCTGTTTGGTGCTCTGTAAGAGCACACCAGCCAGAGCAAATGATTTATCTGCGTGCTTGAGCAGCTAGTGCTCAATCCATGATTTGTATTCCTGGTTTTCAGATAATTAGTGAAGTCTGTTTTCTGATTTTAGCTTTCTAGGAAGGCCCTTGTTCAAGTGCTCCTAGAAATGGTAGCGTCGTAGCTGGCTTTCTCCTGTGATCACTGTTTGCATAGCCAAGGATTTCAGTCCAAACTCTGCAGGAAATAAGCCTCTGTGTGAGGGACATCTCATGAAAAGGCTCAGCTTGGATTTTGTATGTTTCTGGAGTCAGTTCTTCTTCCTCCAGGTGTTCGTCTCCCATAGATTCCCAACACCTTCGCAATGACGTTGCTGGCACGTACTGAACCGCAGGTAGGTTGTCCCTGCTAGCTCTAGATCGAGGGTCTTTCAGTTATTTTAAGCCAGGGCTTTATGGGGCAGTCAGGGCTTGTAGCAATGAGTTATTTTGTTCCTCTTCAGGAGTCTGACTAGAGCAGGAGGATGGGGTCTGGAGGTCTGGACCCCTTGAGAATAAAGCAAGCTCAAAGTAGGGGTTTTTCTATCTCTTCTTCTGTCCTGATCTCTTTACATCCTATTCAGGACATAAACTGTTCAAGTTTTCTGCAACTAAAAATGTGTCGTTTTATAGTTTACTGGAAGCTTGAGTGTAGTTTCCTTAAATGTTCAATTAGATAATTAAAGTGATTTATAGGTGAAGAATTGTTCCATGCAGAGCTGAGCTGATGCCGCAGTCTGGTGAATGCCTTTTGTAGCTCTGCAAATGTTGATTTTGCTTCTCTGCTGCTTATGTTTCATCCTGCATTTCTGCAGCACTGGGGATGTTGTTGTTACTGTCTTTAATCCCCTTCTGTTTTGCTGTGTATCAATGGCCTAAACTGCTGTCTTGAAACAGCTTCTTTTTCCTCCAGCACCAGTCTCATCTCGGGTTTGAACACTGTCTGTTTCTGCCTGTTATCCTTCTCACTTGTCATATTTAACAATAAATAAACCCTATTACCATACATTTTACAATTACTATATTATCTGTACTTAATTCTCAAATACATTAATTTTAAAACTGCAAGCTAAGAGTGACTTGGCACATTTTATGGCAGTCACCTTATTTGATTTTATTATTATTATTTATTTAAGAAAAGGACAGTATTTATTACTCTTCCACCCTTGGAACAGCTGCAGTTGGCACTTGAAATTATTTTACATTCTCCAAAATCTCATCCCGTGATTATTTTTGTGTTGTTTTCTCCTGGCTGATGAAGCTGAGTTAAATAAGCAGCTTTATGCTGGGGAAGAGGAGGTGTCCCTGCCGCAGTTAGGTGTTTGTCCTGTATCTTCATTACTGACACGGGCATCTCTACCCTCCTGGGCTCGATGCAATGCACTTGGGTCATTGCTTTATTTTTTTTCCCCTATAATTTTGATTTACTGTGAAAATATCAGAAGCAAAATATTGTTGTATTTTATTGTTTGTCGTTATTGAGTTAGCAGCAAGTAAATAAGAGTTGTTAGCAGTCAGGAGAAGCTAAGAAGGAAACAAGCAAAGAGCTTGGGAGCTCCGAGCCCTTCGCTCGGGCCGTGGCTTCTGGTTGCCGTTCGAGTCGCTTGTTTTTCCCCCAAACTTACCTTCAGCGGAACAATATGTGTTTTGTTGCGTTTGAGTCCGCAATTCCTCTTTCTATTTTTAAAAAGTCAATTTTGGAGCCTGTTTTCAAATTGTGGTGTTTTCTTGCAAAGATTAGATTGTACCTCTCTGACAGAGCTCAGCGCTTTAGTGCAGTGTAATTGGGGAAATACTAAACGACGCTGACCTCATTTCCTTTAGAACAATGAAAATTAATAGTTTCACGTTTTATTAGGCTGATATTCCAGATGTAGTGTACATTTAATTAAGTGTAGTTTCCTTTTGGTTATGGTATGCGTATCTGCTTTTTGTCGCAAATTCTTTCTAGTTTTACAGTTTTCCACATGTTTTCTTTCACCATTTATGATTTTTTCAAAGCAGAGCTATAAGGATTTAAATCACTTTAGCATGCAGCAAAACAGTTCCCATTCAAACAATAAACGCCATTTTAAAAAGCCTTTAGATCTTCTGTCACTTCATAAATATAAATGTATAAAAACATTATGCAGTTGTAGTGCCCACCTGCTAATTAAATGCAGATTTCCTCAAACTTGTTTTAAAATCTGCTTATTTGTTTCAACTCTGTCTCTGTTCAGAATACATATGGCCCTTGTGAAACTAATTATGCTTACGGAGCAGCTGTTAAATTTAGTGCAACTAATTTTATCCAATATTTTACATTTTAATTGATTACCTGTGAAGAAATTAGCAAATTAACACTTATTGCACAGTAACTGAATGGGCTTTTATGGAGACTTTCAATTTTTACAAGTGGACTAAGTGTTGATGGAATAAAGACATTTCTTAGGATTTTAGATAGGAAAGTTATTGGCGAGCCTTGATTATCTGGTGTGAGAATTTAGGGATCCGAGTGATGCCAAGCATCTGTGTGTTCTGTAACTTAGACATGAAAAGCAGATTGGAAAGTAATAGCTTTTCACAGAATTTCGGTAACATATGGGCTTATCTGGATCTGAGGGCTCTTTGAAGAGCTTTGAACTTGACTAAATGACTTAACCTTTGGCTCGGTGGGTGGGTGGGTGCTGGGGGAAGGGGTGCGCGTGCGGCCGGGCGCTCCGGCTCCGCTCCGGCTTCTCCTCCGGTGCTCCCATAATTTGAACGCTTTGGGACTCGCTTGACTGCTAATAATGGACATTTTTTTTTTTTCTTTTTCTTCATTGCTAAAATAGAAAACCTTTATTTTCTACCAGATCTGTGGGCTTTTATACTTGTTTTTCTGAAGGCTTCTTGGCTTAGATGAGTTGTTATAACTCCATAAAGTTATATCTTTCTTTATGCTCCATACACAAATATATAAATACATTAATAATACTTCACAGTAAAATACAGGTAAATTCCATTCAGCCACCCATGGAAATGTCGTGCAACTTCTTATACACTAAATTTGCTACTCTAATTTTCACTGCAGGAAATTTTTGATTTCTAACTCTCAACTCCCAGCCTCAATTTGCAGTACATTTAAGGCCATGCGATTCATCATTTTTCTGTCTGGTCTGTATCTTAATTTTTTAATTATCTGTGGTCATCGTGTAGTAGCGAAAGGTCGGTGGCCTCGTGCCCGCGCTTGTCAGACGTGATCTAAATGCTGAGCTTTCATCATTCAAATTCTGCAGCCCACGCAGAAAAGGGGATGTTGGAAAATGAATGTTACATTTTTCCTCAAAAGGAAAAGAGGCAGAAGAAAGAGCATAAAAATGAGGTAGATGGTCATACACATTGCAGAGTCAAAGACCTGAAGCTGAAAGCATTCCAGACTTGCTTTTAAATATTAAAGTTTGATTTTTGCCTTGGCATCTGCGGTTTGATAGGTGTTAATGTTGTCCCTTACTGTTTCCCAGTGGTTTCAGACTGGGTTAAATGTGGCTTCTTCCCTGGATGCTTCTGTTGTCACCTGGCTGAACCTTGCATGTGGCGTTGCCCAATTACGCTTGAATTATATTAACAGGCAGATTTAATTAGTCTGCCATATAGGGGAGCTTGGAGCCTCCCTCAAGATCGGAGGAAAATTAGGTGGGTTTTGGATGCCGAGGGTCTTGGAACAGGTGGGTGTAAGGGGCCATTGAAGTGGCGGTTCGTGCCAGGAGCGCTACCAGTAAAATAAAGACCCAGCACGAGTGTGGGTTTTGCGTGTGCACATGCAGGGTGCATCTCTTATGTGAGGTTTGTGGGAGGGTGGAGTGTAACCGCACGTGTTAAAATATAACCCCATGCGGGTGCCCTTCGCTTGGGAACCAGGGTGCTGGGCTGCACCCGGGGTTCCTCCCTGCTGGTTTTTGGTACGTTTTTGTAGTCTCCTGTTGCCTTTCAATACTTATTTGTGGCCTGCTGGTGTAAGGCATTGGGTACCTCTCTCTTGTTGCTATGGATCTAATCTCTTCAGTTTCGTGTATTTAATGATTCCAAACTCTGATGACTGGATAAACTTGTACACTTCCTTTTTGCTATTTAATGTGTTTGACTTTCTTCTTTTAACCTCTTCGGAGATTACATCTTACTCCATTTTTTTGAGTGACAAAGTGAGTCTCTTCATTCATTGGTCAGGCCCTCCCTAAGCTTTTAAGGCTGGGGAAAAACAAACCTTAATTCATATATTTGTTTTCAACTGAATGCAGGAAGAACCAGTTTGTTGGCGAAAATCATTGCCCTTTTTTCTCAAGTGTTTTATGGTTCCCACTTGCCCCTCTGAGACTTGCTCCATAAAGTCCCCCTGTTTTTCAAGACTTGCCATGTTTTCATGACCTGAAGAGGCAGATCATGCATCTTGAGCAAGAAGCGGTGCAGGCTTCGCTCTTAACTTCAGGTAACGGTGGCTTTTGAGTTGGTCCTTGCTCATCATCATTCTCTGGGGCGCTTCACTGAGGGCAGGAGCAAGAGCCTGGGTTCCTGCTGCCCCAGCCCTGCAGCTCCTTGTGGCTGCTGCAGTCTTCAGTCCAGTTTTAGAAGTATTGCTGACAGAAGTTGTTTTAATCGTGAGATGCAATTGTTTGAGATTCAGATTGCAAATAGTTTTATTCTTCCGTCTTTTGTCTCTTGTCTTTAAACACTGAGTCTCTCTTATTTCCGCGAAGTGTGGTAGAATTATATAATGCAAATCAACTCTTAAATCACTTCACTAAACTGTTCTGTTAAGCAAATGGCTTTAACAACTGATGTCTTATGCTTGAGAGGTTCTGTATGACTATCCTTTCCCCACAGCCTAAGAGAAAACTTGAATTAGAGTTTGAGATTCAGCTTAAATTCATTAACAAAACTGTATTTTGTGGTTGCCCAGGCTGGCTTGGCTTTTCTTCTGTTAGGTGACTGGCTTGTGAAGGGGAAATGTTAATACAAGGTAAACATTTTCCAAAGTAATCCTGGCTGGGTGGCACTGGAGCACAGGGATTCTTCCCAAGTGCAGGAATTAGCTGGCGGATGCAGGTTTCTCTCGTGCCCTGGATGCTAATGGCCAGGGATGTTAGTTATTCCCTTTTCATTTCCTCAGGTTTTCCCCATTCCCTTGATTCCTGTCCCTCCTTCCCTAATTCCGAGACTGAGGTTAGTACATCTCTGGATTTCCAGAGTGGTGGTAATTGCTCTGTGTAATTATAGATACTCTTTGTAATCAGTATAAATAAATAACTAAATCACAATTTTATTTATCAATCTCAAAGGGTGAGCACTGCTTATTAATCGCTCTATGTTAATGAGTTTTATCGAGTGCAAAAGAGCAAACATGAGAACAGGGCCAACCTCTGTAAGGAAAATGTTTATCAGTGTGTCTCTTGTTAGCAATTCACAGTTGCTAATCTGAGAGAGCACATTTATTTTGTGTTTTTAAATGTCCTTACAATTTATTTTGCTTAGACGTGAACCAGTAGAAATCGAGCACTTGGGCAGGCACCTGGCGTAAATGGAATTTGTGGTTTCTTGCAATTGTGAAATGCAGCTCGGAAAGCAGAAATTTGGATGGGGGCTGTGAAGGTCCCGGCTCTGCAGGGACGGGCGGCGCTGGCTTCCCGGGTGTCCCTGGCCCGGCGGGCACTGCACAGCCCAGTCTGCGCCCAGCAACCCGCCGCTGCGGATGGAGCGGCTCCTCGGGGCCGCGGTGACGCCATAAAATCCATTTTGAGACAGAAAATGTTCCGTAGTTACTAACATACCCCGCGCTTAAGTGGTAACGTGATCCGTGCCCCAGAAAGGACATATTGGGTTGCAGGAGGTGCCATCTGCTGAAGGAAACGTAAGACGGGGGTTGTGACCCCCGGGCACGCGGGAGGGAAGAGGGATGTTAACCCCGGAGCGCTGGACAAACTCCAGATTCAACGGCAACATTCTTCCCAAATTGAATTTATAGCTTCGTGTGGGTGTGCTAGTCTGTGCTGCTCATGCTATTGCTGGGCTTTATTAAACAGTTGTTGCCTCTTACCTTGCGTTGTCTGTTGTATGTGAGCTTGCGTTTAAGGGCTTTTGGGGGTTTGCAGTCCAAGACGTCCTAAATATAGTTTTTTATATTATTTAAACGTGCACTCTAAATACTCTCAGTGCTTAAAGAAACTTTTTGTTGAGGTGCATTCAGGACTTTTATGAAGATGTGCAATGGAACAGGAACAAATGGAAGCCTGAATGGCTGTTTTCATAACTATGTGTTGTCTGTAGCTACTTCTTAAATGTGTGTTGCTAAATCTTTAATGATGGTACACAATAAATTTAAAAATCTGTGAGAAATATGGGGTTGATGAAAGGTTTTCTTGGCTATGAACGTGAGCAGTCATATTGTAATGCTGCTTGATGTTTTTCACTCAAGTGTACGAGCAATTTATTGCAGAGCGATGGATAAGCTCATGGAGAAGGGCAGATCCTCTGGCCATGGGGAAGCTCGTAGGCACGCGCGGGAGCCTCTCACACGCCGCGTTTCCAGCCCGAATCCATTGGGAAGGGCTGGTGGAAGCGCCAGCACCCATAGCAAGCCAAAGCTATGGGTTTGACCATGCCACTGTTATCGTCCTGCTTTGCTGGCATGAGATCACTTTTATTGGTAACTCATTAATGATTTGACAAGGTAAATTGACTCAATTTAAAGAATTAATGTTCAGGAAAGAATTCAAAGAATTCCTGTCCTTCTCCAGCGGCTCTAATAACTACTCTCTTCACACCTGTTGTATGAGGACTGCGTAGGGCCGTGTAATTCATTCTGTGGCCTTCCTTCTGAGGCAGCCCACTTTGAATCCAGCCATAATTCTTTTTATTTTATTTTGTTATTTTTTTTCAGTGATCAGGTAGGTTTTTTTGTTTAAAAATATTAAGTTAAAAATTTGAAAAATCAGTTTTCTAAATAGTTAGATTATATAACAAATCTAAATACAATGACAGTGGAAAAATGTGTGGTTGCTAAATCTTAATACTATGGATTTTGTGTAGATCACGATCAAGACCTCGTCAGCGATCGTATAGTCGAAGTAGTGAAAGATCCGGGCCTAGGAGAGCTCATAGCGGGTCTCGTGAGAGAGAACGGCGGAAAGGCAGAGAGAAGGAAAAAGTGAGAGAGAAAGAGAAAGGCAAAGGCAAAGAGAAGGAGCTATATGGCGCAAAGCTGGGGTAAGTGAAACGACAAATAATGTAACTGTAATGCTATCAGGGAATGGCTTAGTGTTCTTCAACACTTTTTTTTGTTAATTAACGACTTTATAGTACCTACTATTTTGTCTAAATTTAATGGAATGATTTCAAATTTTTGAATCATGTGATTCTTTGTATTTTTAAATCCTGAAATCTGTCATTTTAGTAAAGTAAACGATGGTTTAATTTACCATTCATTTTATTTTTTTCCCTTGCTTTGCAAATAATTTAAATGACTTTTCTTCAGTTGATTATTATAAATCATTTTCTAATGCATAACAACTACATTTTAAGGAAAACGTGAGGCCTACTGGGAGGTAAGACGACAATTCCTGCAAAGGGATTGTTTTTCACTATGTTTGTTTATTTTTCACTTCCAATTTGCAAGTTGGCAGAAGTTTCTGTTGGGCTTCATTTGTTAGTGCAGTTATACTGGAAGTACTGGTTATGAGTGATTGATGGGCTGCCTTTCCAAACGTAGCCGAATCTTTCCTTCAAATTCCTTGGACTAATTTTTAGTTCTGCAGATTTCGGGTCAGACAACTTGTGTAATCACCTCTGGTTTTATGTATCTTGAGCTTCTGCAACCTTTCCTGTGTTGTTCAGCCTTTCTGCGTCCATATGAATGGATTCCAAAGGGAAAAGGCACCGATATGTTGAATACTCTTCCTGAATTGCCCAGTGGTTGATTCTCTCCGAAATATTTAATGGATCTGTCTGGAGCAGCATCCTGCACCCATGTCCTTGGAGGCTTCTCACGGTTACTTGCTTCGTTACATGCTGCATTCACTGCTTGGATGATACCACCTGCTGTCTGTGGTTCTAGTCCTGATTACGTAGATCTGCAGGTTGAATAGTTTAAATATATTTTCCTGTTTGCAGTGCATTCCTTAAGCTGCTTGGAGCTTCTCAGGTAGGGTCTTGCATTCAAGTTAAGGAGACTTCTCCCTTTCTGCTAGACCCCGTGGAGTTATATGGCTCTTCTCCTTGCTGATGTTTACACTGGATGCTACTGAGAGCCTGATGAAAACGGAGCCTCTGAGATGTCTGCAGTGTGTCCGAGTCGTAAATGAGATGCCGCCTCGTTTAGGTGGTGCTTGCGTTTATGTTGGTACTTCTGGAAGAGTTGAGAAGTGCAAACGGGCTGCCAAAATTATTATTATTATTATTATTTTAATTGAAATAGATTTTAGACCTCTGAAGAGGGAAGGAATCCAAGCACATAATGCTCGGGGTGAGTGAGCTTTTCTGGACTTTGTGTAGAGGCACATCTTAAATCATGCTGGGATATATTGTGGTGGTTTATTAGCATACTGCCTGCCTTTACGTCCTGTTATAATAAAGATCAATATTGGATCGCTGTAGGAGGATCTTGGAAGTGCCCAGAGTTATTTGGAAGCAAACAATTTATTTACCTTTCTATTTTGAAGTTACAGAATTGCTTATGCCAAATCTGAAAACAAAATGCCCTCTTTGGGTCCCTTCCAAGGTAATTAGGACAGAGTACGAGCGATAATAGCCACATTGGATGAGCTCAGTGCCTTTTCCCCGGAGCCGGGTCCTGCTGGGCAGCCTTTGCCACCGGGGCTCCTCCTTGGAGCGTTATTAGTCTGCAAAATGAAATACACCAGAACAAGCTTGATATAATCTGCGCTTCATAAACTTTTCTGAGGGGCCACCTTTTCCAGTCTAATCAAAGAGCGAGCAGAGTATATCTGTGCAGAGAATATGGATCCGAGAAGCTTTTTCCTTTTGCAGTGATTTGTCATCCGCAGATTTAGACCATCTCAGCACCGAGGTGCTGTTTGCTAAAGGCTTTGGGAAGCGCCGCATCTCGGTGCCCAGAGAGGACAGAGCTCTCTGCTGCCCTTGCTATTTGATGCTGAGCTTCTCGGTAGGTCAATATTAATGCAATATTAACTACACAATTAATGGTCTGCTGCGTGTTGCGTTCTGGACTCAAGTAAGAGGGAGGTAGTAACTCCCTGTTTTCCTTGCTGAATGTCCATGCGTGTAGAAACAAGGAGAGTTAGTGTCCTCTTTGCCTGATGTAGGCGGGGGTAAGGAATGGGTAAGGTCAGATGTTGCATAGCTGTGTTTTTTGCAGGGTTTCCTCAAACCTGCTAAGTTCCCAGTTTCCTTTATAGCTCTCACGTTTCTAGGTACGTGTTGTGCTGGTGCGAGGCCGAGTCAGGCCGGGCTGCACCACGCCGGCTGCCTCGGGCTTGAGGTCCATGTTTCTGGCCTTGGCCATCCATAGAGGGCAGGAAAATAAACCCTCTGAGTACGTGTATTAATGTGCATTTGGAATGTATTTATTGGAAGCTGCTTTAAAGTGAAAACAAAGATCTCCCTGAAGCCGAATCATCAGAAGATGGACCCTGCGCTATCTCTGCCAGCTGACTTGGTGCTTCCAGCTGCCCGGAAAGGAAGGGATTTGGGCCCGAATCCCTTTCCTTCCTTCCTTGGCACGGGCGCGTTGCTCGATGGCTCCAGCTCTTCGTGCAGTGACTGAACTGGTGATGTTGGGAAAGATGGAGCTGGGGCTGAAAAGTCAGCACTTACTGTGGGGTGCTTAGGTCTTTGTTAGTGCCTACTTGAAGGGGTAGCAGGAAGAGGAGGTGGTTGGCTGGAGATGCCCTCTGTGTGCCCCGCTGAGGGAGAGGGTAATTCCTGGCCACCGTGAGCCAAGTGCCTAAGGAGCACCGACACTTTGGTTCCCTGCTCTCTGTAAGGAACTGGGTATCACTTGCAAGCCTGAAGGTACCAAAACCATCCGTGTTTCGTCAGAACTCAGCAGAAGACCTGTGTTCCTGGAAACCCACAAAACTGGGTGAATAACTGTTTTAGGGAACATGTATGATGAGAAGTAGGAACCAAACCTCAAGAGCCCAAGAGCACTGACCAGGTTTGGAATATTTTACTACTCTGCTCTGTAGGCCATCTGATATAAATGCGTGTATTTCCACTGCCACTCCCCCAAATCTTTTTGTTTCTTCCAGTCTTTAAAATGAGACCAAAGAAATCAAAGTGAAATAGTGAATGAGGGCTGTAAGCTGCAGTTAGTCTTCACTATTTGAGTCTACTCGTAGCATATGTATTAAGTCCAATTTTTCAGTCTAAAAACATCGAGTCCAACATGGATTAGCCCAAAAAAGCAACTTAGTTTTTGCTGCTG
Organism: Crypturellus tataupa; assembly: GCA_034781795.1. Taxonomy (NCBI): domain Eukaryota; kingdom Metazoa; phylum Chordata; class Aves; order Tinamiformes; family Tinamidae; genus Crypturellus; species Crypturellus tataupa. The sequence continues at coordinate 734,171 of JAWLRI010000953.1, read as the reverse complement.
TTGCTGCATGTGTTCTTACCTTCTCCATGAGGTGAAATCTCAGAATGGGTTTTTGTGTTGCCAACACAGTGGTTGTTTGGTGTAAGTGCTTATATATTTGGGACTTAACTGAAGTGGAGGGTCCAAATGCAGCTTTTCCTCTCGTAAAGAGTAAATGTTTATTTCTTATGGCTTGTGCTAACTGCCGTGTTAACGTGCTTCCCTGTGCTTGGGCTGGGAATGTTTCTAGGGGTACGAGGAAAGGCAGCTGGTGTTTTCAGCTCAGAGCAGTTTTAAGTCCTTTAAAAGCAGATACTTTCTTCATGGTAGAAATCTCGGAAGAGATTTCAGGTGCAAAACCTCCTGCCCTGGTCATGTTGGCTTGGCCTCCTTCCCGCTGGGAGGATTCCTTGGGGCTGAGCCTGGACTTGTTGAAGGTTGGATGAGCATCAGCTATTTGGTGGAGACAGGCTGGGCTACAGGCAGAGCAAAAGAGCTGAGCTCTTTTGTTCTTGCAATCTGAAATGTTTTAAGGGATATACTATTTGTTCAGCCATTACGAGAGATATTGTGGTAACAGCTGCTTTGAGTTTGCGTTGGGAAGCTCATTTGCAGCATCTGACAATACTTGGTGCGAGGAGAAAAGTCTGAATGTTATGAGTGGCCTATCAAGCTCTGCAGTAGTTCTGTACTCACTTTAAAGGTAAGGCAGTGCACATCGAGCAAGCGTTCCAGCAGAATTCCATAAATATTCATAAACAAGAAGATGATCCATCTTGCAGATTATCAGGTTTATTTCATTTTTAGTGAAAAATCTTTGCGTGGCAAAGCCGACGACAGCAGATAGTGCACTATGTGCTTCACTCTTCATCCAAACACCGTAGCACTACTTGCTTTCCGCCCACGTTACAGGGGAGCTGAACTAACCCGTTGCTTTTGCTGCTTCTCTCACTTTTGCCTCCTCATCTCCTAGCTTGTCGCAGAGGTGGTTGGAACGCTGTTCGTTCTTTCCTTTATTTTGTATTTCTGTGGCAAAGCATGAGAGAAGGAGCTTTGCTGCCTGGAAGGATCTAAAGAAACAGAAATCAATCGATGGTGCGGCGGCTTCTGCAGAGCAGTTGCCGGCGTTCCACAGCGAACGGCGCTCGCTCGGCCTCGCTGCCTTGTCTGTTTATCCCATCCAGGAGGCCAAGCTTCACATCCAACCTGCCTGGTGCCGCGGCATGACCCCGGCCGCGGAGCGCTGCCGCCGGCGTCACCGCACGCGGGAAGCGTCCCCGGAGCCAGCGGGAGTCCCAACCAGGACCAAGGAAGCGCGGAGCACTCCGCACTGGGATACACTATCGCTTTCTGTCAGCTCTGCACAATGTTATAATGTGTAGCAGACATCTGGTGTCTCGTTCTTACCAATAAGTTCTAGTCTAGTGATTTTCTTTTATTAAATTTTTGGGTTCTGAAAAAAAAAAAAAGAGAACTTCAGATTTCCCACCACCACCCAGTGGTTTATCAGCTCCTATATTTTGCTGCCCAATTTCCTATTTTTCTTTTGGCAGTTGCATTATTTCCCCCCCTGCAAAGCAAATGTTATGTGACAGGGTACCCTCCAGGCAAAAAAACCCCAAATCTTGTTGGCTGTTTGGCAAATCTGAGCTGCGTGAAGTTCCAGAGATGAACTCCGCTTTAAACTTTGCTTAAAAACAATCCCGGGAAACTGGTTTTTATTAGAGAAGCCTTTCTTGTAGCAATAACTTCTGTCCCAGAAAAACTGGGTAAGACAATGAGAGCTGATCTATCGTTCAAGCTCTCATTCAGTGCTGTGTTTAGACAAGGTAAATTATAGATGAGCAAAATAGCCTAATCCCGTAGCATCATGAAGCAGCACCTGAGCTCTGCAGGAAGGTTCCTCTTGGAAGAGGTTCAAGCTTCAGTTCTTTCAGATACTTTTTGGTGGCATTTCCAAGTAGATCTTGGCCCGTGTACCATTTCCCTCTCAAAATGAAGCAATTTCAGCATGTGTTCTCTGACATTATTTTGCATAGATGTAAGTTGTTTTATCTGGGTTTCTCTTGGACCAGCCTAAAGCCAGATTTCAGCTAATTCCAGAACATAATTTTCATTTTGTGCACTTCTGGGATAGCTTCTTGTTGCCGTGTTGGAGCCTCCTGGCACCTGCTGCACACGTTTCTTTCCTCCTTTCTTCCTCCCCTTATGACTTGTTTTAACAAATGCCGAAATTCACTGGAACAACAGTAATTTTGTCCTCAGAAGGAACCAGAGTCTCCCCTCGATGATAGTTTCTGCATGGTTCCCATGGGCTCCAGCTCTGGACCTGCCCTCCCGGGTTTCTGTTGCTTTTGGAGCTTTCTCGTTTGGAAGCTCCATTTTTTTTTTTTTTTGTGGGTCTGAATTACTAAAACAGAACCAGCTCCCAGGTGCCCAAGTCTACAACACCAGGGACTGGTTAAAGATGCCTTGGGGACTGCTTAGGTGGCTTAAAAACATTCCCTGGGTGCTGATTTGACATGAGTATTTGGGCATCACCTTAGTCTTATTCACACTGTGTTTTGGGGGATTTAATACTTTAATTGTATTTTAATTGTATACTTTTAAGTCCCTGTTCCTAATGCGTGTCCTTGCTAAGGTGGTGTGAAATACTGTCTCTAATATTTATAAAAGTACTGGGTATTTCTAGGCTAGGCTCTTTCCAGTCTCACAGCGTCGTGGTTCGATTGCACTATCAGCACGTGACTAGTTGTGGAAAGCTCTCCTGGTTGTTCTGAAAGCAGATTTATTCTTGCTCCCGAGCTTCCAAAGTATGTTTTTAATGTACTTCTTTTTTAATCTCAGCTCTTCTCTTAAAGATTAGTGTGAACAGAAGACAAGCTGCGAGCTGGTAATCTTCAGGTGTGGATGTTCTCAAGAATTAAGGCTTTCCTGGTAGCGATTTCCTCAAGCAGAGAAGCAGCTGCAGCGCTTTAGTACTGCGGCTGCTTATCAAGCAGCCGCACGGGGCTCCTCTCGAGGCTTCCCTGCTCCGGTTGGTTCCAAACAGTGTGTGGGTGCTTCAGCCGACCCCTGTGGATGTGCTTAGGAACGCGGCAGTTTAAATCCTGACCACTTTGGAGTGGGAAAGCTCTGGAGTTGGGTGGGACGGGATTTTACTGGATTGTTCCGTGTTGAACGGGGACGGGGGTGCCAGATTTGCTGGTTTCAATCACCTTCCCTGGTTCTGGTTTCTACCTGGCTTCCCTAGGAGCAGGACCATGGGTTACTCCCGAGGTGTTTTTGATGGGATTTAATGGAGTGAATGAGGAGTTGCTCCGAGGAGGAGGTGCGGTGGAAGCAGGTGGCCGTATCATTCCCGATGCTTGGCAAGGTTGGCCGTGCTCCTCGTGCGAGCGAGTCCGCACCTCCCGAAACACTTTGGCAGGGCTCACGGAGCTGAAGAACCTGTCTTAAGACCCAATTTTTTTTTTTTTTTTTTTTTTTTTTTTTTTTTTTGACTTTTAACCCTGTGTTTCAATTCTTTAAATTTCCCGAGCTCCTTCCACGTAGGGACCCCTTTTTGGCAGCGCTCGCCCAGTTTTCCTCCTTGCGCCCAGGCCCGGCAGGTGCCCACCACCACCCATGGGTGCTGAACGCCGCTAGGGACACGAGCGGTGCCCTGGGGATGTCAGATTCCACTGGACACCCTTGGAGCTCCTCGTGCTCCCCTCGTGGTGCTGTCACCGATGCTAATCTCTGCTATTTGCATACGGGTTGCGGAGCTGCGCGGCCCCAGAACCGCTTTCAAGTGCCTGCACGGATCAAAGGGCCGCGCGAGAGCTGTTGTCTGACACCAAGCTGCGTGCTGTTGTTTTCATTAAACATTTATCACGCTTCCAACGTGACAGCAGGCAACTTTGTGCCGGGGTAGCATGTTTTCATGCAAAATTTATTGAAGACGACGAGACGTTGTAAAGAGATCTTGTTGCCTTTCACCAGTGGCGAAGGGTGAGTGTTTGATTGGGAAGAAAGGGACCTTTAGCACGTGGTGGTGTTCGTTAGAGTGGAGAGCTGCGAGGCGCTGCTCGCTTTTGGTAAGCAAATAAACACATCTAAAATTGTGGCTTATTTTGAGAATTTTTACCCTGTCAGTTCACACGAGCTTTTTCTCATTTTGCTTAAGCTGCTTTTAACAATGGACCATTGTATCTCCAGAACAATAGCCATGGTTGGTATTTTTAAAACAAATGTTAACATGCTATTAGCAAATGTTAATAGTAGGGGCTGCTCCACACAGTTTTGTTTTTGTCTCTGTGCATGCCAGCAGGCAGTCTTGAGCTTATGACTCTTTGCCATCAAAATTGGGAATTAGAAGGGTAACTTTTAAGTTATAAAGCACAAAATTTTGACAAAATCTGAAAGGGAAGATAGTGGCTTAGTCTGAAGTAGCATTTTGTTGATGAAATATTGCTCGTACTAAGGAATACTTCCTTCTTGTGGTGATTTGTGTTTGTTTCGAAGCACTTGTGTTGTAAACCTTTCAGATTGCAAGCAGAGGGTTTGTCCCCTCCTTTAAAAAGCAGGATAACCCAGGGGCCGAAGGCTGCGCTTGTTCAGAGAAGTGATCACAGTTAATGGAAAGTGCCTATTAAGAAATAAATAGGCAAAGACAGAGGAAAGTGCAACAGTTCTGTTTCACTTAGCGTTTTCTTACTCAGAGTGCTACGTAATGTGTTTTTAATAGAATATTGGAATCTGTTTTTTAAGTTCTCTGTTTTCACTTGCATTGAGAAGAAAAATGTCTCTTTGCAAGCCATGGATGGCGACTCCTCTATTTTTGCAAGCAGAAACATGTTTCTGCCGTTTCATTGGAGTGTTTTGTTCCCTCAGAATACTTTTAATGGATGTTGAAGGCCAGCTGAGATCAAAAGGATGATGCTGGGGCAGTTTTTCATTTCATTGCTAATAGCAAGGTGATAAAACATATACCCTGTTATTCAGTATTAAACTACCTCCATTTATTTCTTTAAATTCTGAAATTAGGAAAAACTTCTGGAGACTGGCAAATATTTTCTGTCTGTTAAAGTGCAAGGAAATAGGGTATTTTTATTAGAAAATAGTAACAATGCAGGAGGAATCTGCAACTGCTTTTACTTTAGTAGTGAATAAAGGGCCCTGCCAGGTCGAAAAACAAGCAAGAATCTTTTCTGTGTGTAGGGGAACTGCATCAAAATAATGTAAAGGGGCTGTGAAACCTCCCTAGGTTTCCCCAGCGATTCCTCAGTGCGAGGAGCAGTTGAGCTACTAGTTGTTGCCATTGCCTCTCCCTTTCCATGCTGTCCGCAACAGGAGATGGCTCCCGAAACCAGTAAAATGTTCCTGTTTATCTGATCTGTTTACGCTCATGCTGGTTCCAAAATATAATCCCTGTAGTTGTTGGCCTAAGGTACTTGCGAGTGGGTCATGTCTATTCACTTACAAATGGGATTTTGTCACACAGAGAATGATTTTGTCACTCTAAGACCTTCTCTTTAAAGTCTTTCTATGGCAAGGTGCATTTATCGAGTAGCAGAAATGGGCAAATGCAGATGGGGCTCTGGTGGCTACTTAATTTGCTCTCTCTCATTCACAACTTTTAAGCATGTGGATGGTCTGTAGGACTAGACTGAAGAGCTCCCTGCTGTACAAGTGTGTCAGGTTTGTTTTTCCTTTTGAAGTCTTAAATGGCAAGAATGGCACACTTAGTTTTGACTTTTTTAATAAGAAAGAAGAATTGCTTCTGGGCTGAAGCCTTGCATGCCCTGTTCCAGCCTTGGCCATGCTGGTGTTGAGTTATACGCACCCAAAAGTAGGTGCTTGTAATGAGAATTGCTTGTAGGGGAATGAATAGTGTCACTAGTAAAATACCCTGTTGAAAAGTAGTGCATATTGTGGCCATCTCCCATACAAAACCCAGTAATTTGTAGGAACTTCTTTAAAATCTGTCTAAAACTAGAGTGTGTGTTTTGAAAGCTGGAAGTAAATTATTTCAGTGCTGTGTTGGAAAATAATTTAAGTGCCTCTATGAGAGTTTTCTTTGTTCTTCTGTCAGAGGGGGAAGAAAGAAAATCTTTCCTTAATCCCAGTGTTTTTATTTTCAATGTCTGGACTAAATTATTTGGACTTTTAAACAGCTACATTCCCTCGGTTGCCATAAGAAAGCTTCAAGATGCTCCACAGTGCTTGGTAGTCACAGTAATTTACTGCTGCCGCTGCTTGAAGAATAGCAGAGAGACCCTAAAAATGTAGGACTAGTTGGTTCCCGTTATGTGGCCGGGGGGATCTGTGCCAGCTCCATCGCTTTGGTTCCTTCAGAGGGAGCTTTCGAGGATCCTGGGATGGGCTCTTGAGGCAGGAGAGCCCCTTTTCCAGGAGTGGAAAGGAGACAAAACTCTGCTCCTTTGGCTACTCGTGCCAGGAGCATGGATTGTCCCCAGAGGCTGGGAAGTTGCTTCTCCTCTCCTGGTTTCCCCTGTCCGAGCTGGGAGCGTCCGATATTTCCCTCCTTCCTGGCAGCTGGGAGAGCTTTGCTGCCCGCGTGGCCGGAGCAGCCCGGGCTGCCCTGGGCGGAAGCATCTCCGGGTCCTAGGGGTGAGTTTTGTGGTCTGGGCATTTGTGGAAGGAAGCGCCAAGAGCCTCCCTGCTAGGGAAGCCTGGGAGAACTCCAGCATGATCCAACGCTGATGAAATCCAGCCGGCCAGCCTGCTAGGACTGTTGTGTTAGAAAATGCCTATTTCTATTGATGCTGGAAATGCCCAAAATGTGCATGTGAAATACAGGTTATGAGAGCTAAAATTTCTACAGTTCATTCTTCTAGGTTATTCTGAACTCAAGATTTGACTCTATGTGAAATACTTCAATTTCTCATAATTGAAAAACAAATAACTTCTCACCATAAAACCAGAGGGAGCAGGAGGTCCTCCCTGCCCGTGAGCTCGGCTGGGGAAGGAAAAGGTGGTCAGAATGTCCTTGCAGCAGGAGCGCGGGCCAGGGCCACCCTCCTGGCCCTTGGAGCTGCCCTGCGGGTTCTTCAGCAGCGGGTGATTCATTGGGCCCAACCTCCGCTGGATCCTGGGGACGTTCGTTAGCCAGCGCAGGGGGACAGTGCCCCAGGGCTCTCAAATTCCCTGCCCTGCAGCGCTCCGCACGCGGCTGTCCAGGAAAGCTGCTCAGACGGAGGTGTTTTCATGTCAGCCTCCTTTCCCTGCGCGGGTGCTGCCTTTAACAGATGAAGTTCAGCGTGATGGGGCTTAGGGTTGTCTCAACTCGCTTGTCTGAAATTCAACCATATAAAGTACTTGTTTGACAGCCAGCATAGCTGCAGTGGGTAAGTTTGTCCCACCTTCACTTACACTTTTATTTCATAATTTATTTACAAGTTTTTGGATAACCTAAATGTCTTTTTTCCTAAATTTGTGCCATGTTCTTTATTCACTTCTGTTCCAATTCATTTTTGAGTTATTTGGCTTCCAGTTTTGAAAGGCTAACAGCTTTCCTTTGTCTTTTCTCGATTAATTTAAGTTACAAAGTCATTCCTTCAGAGAAGTGAATGGAGTTCAGGGATTATGACAATGGGGAAGTTTCTGGAAAAGAATGTTTCAATTTAAATGAAAAATTTGTGAAACAACTCCAAAGTGTTTTCCCAGTATAATTTAATTAAGAAACATGCATCTATCCAAAACAATGAAGAAAATAACATGCAGGCACTGTTTTTGTGCAGCAATCCTAGCATATATACCTCTATGCGAATAAAAAGTTGATTTGTTTTTTCTGCAGTCCTTACGGTTCTGACTTTCTATTCTGAAAGCTGGATGCTCGTGGAGAGGAGTGGAGAGCTGGGCGATGCTCGACTTGCTCTGTTGGTAGAAGAGGATTTTTGCTCACTTGCAAGGTGATGGTTGGGCATCAAGCTTGTGTGCATACAGATTTTGTAACTTCACTCCAGGAAGTCTTATTTTTGGTGGAGAACTGAGTGGTTTTGATTACTTCCTATCCACATGCTTAAGAGATTCATTGGAATACCTGGGACATAGGGTGCTGGTGGTACCTACAAAGCTTTAAGGATGCTGGAAGGATCGTTTGAGTGCCTTTGCTGGCAAAAAAAAAAAAAAAAAAGGTGCAGGGTTGAAAAGGAGGCAGCTGAAAGGCCAAGTGAGGACGATTTCCTTCCTGCAGGAAGGAAATCGTCGAATGCTCAGGGGGAGCAGGAAGAGTTTCCTCATGAAAGGAAGAAACTTGCTCGCCTTCAGCCCAGATCTGGGCTGCAATTTGTTGCTGCTGTTGTTTTAGCTGCGTTGGCCTTGTTTTGTTTGCTAAAAATCCCTTTGTAAGTCTGGAAAGGATGGCGCTTGCTTTCCCGAGCTGCGGACACCAACTGTACTGAAGACTCCAGAGAACCCCTTGGGTCCGGATGTGAATAGCTCCTACACAGGGAGTCGCTATCTCACTTCCACTCATTCTTTGAATAATCTGGAGCCAGATAGCAAGCTTTTTTATGTTCAATTACTTTGGAAATGCTGGAAAAAGATTGCCAATGAGTAAAATTTGTTGTGTAATACGGGAAATGTAGGCTCCCGTTCTTCCTCCTCCTTTTAGTATTTGCATATTGAAAATAAGTAAATGTAGTGAAAACCCCCATATATCTATAGTGGTTTTGGATGCTTGTATTGCCAGCCAAAAGGACAGCATCACTTTTGGGCTTCCTAACACCTGCCAGCACTCAAGAAGGAAGCGAGGGTTCAGTGTCTGGTTCTGCAGCTCCAGCTTTCAGGTGGTGGCACTTGAAGTAGCTTCCCTGCTAAATTCATGCACCATGGTGAGGAAATTCTGTTTTTTCCATATTTACCGAAGTAGATTTTGGAATCCGCTTGACGGCAGTATCTTCAAAGCCGCACATTATTTTAAGCAGTTTAAAAATTTCAAAACTCTGCAGTCCTCAGAACCAGCACCCACCCTGAATGTCCGCTCACACCTCTATGCAGTTAGCGTTGTCTTGTCTGCTAATTGAACAGTTCCCTGAACGCAGTGCGGAGGAGGCGCTTGTCCACCAGGCACCTTGCGCTCGCGAGCAGCTGCCCGTCGCTTTAACGGGCTCCTTAATCTGGCTACGAGGGAGCCAAGCGGAGTGCCGCGGAGCTGTGCAAATCCCGTTAGCGGGAGCTGTAATCTCTTTACCGCGTTTAAGGAGTTCGAGGAGCCCTCAGCCGCCCTGCAGATACTGAACCGCGGAGATAGAGTAATCGCCGCGCGGCCCCGGCCTCCGCGAGCGCCCGGGCGGCCCCAGCGAGCAAACAAAAACAACTGGAGCCTTCCCCGAGTCGCTCCATTGTGAAGTCGAGTTTAACATTAAAATATTAAACTGCTCCTGTCTCATCCAGGTTTTAGCATAAGGAATGTGTTTTTCTGCATCTGAATTTACCTAGTGTGGACACTAAAATATCTATCCCAAGCCATTCCTTGAAGAGGGGAAGACCTAAAAAATCAAGTAGTTCCAATCAGTTACAGTTAATGCCATAAGCGTAAAACTTCCAGGAGTTAGGAGAAGGAGAAGCATCTTTGTTGAAGGAGACTATTTCTAATACCAACCTAGTCTTGGACCTTTCTCTTGGTATTTGGAGGTGGTATATCTGCACAAAGACAGTGAAGAAATCTAAACCTCTAAATGAGGAGGAGAAAGTGGTAACATTAATAACAGTTATTTAATGCATTTGTCAAAAGAAAACAATTATGCAATTAAAGATCACTTTATAAAAAGGCAGAAGGAAAGCCTGCATGTGCTTTTGACATGTACCTGCATGCATATCTGTTACTGATGTGCAGAAAGCAGAAAACAGGGTGAATTGGCTTTCCGGGCTTGTTCCATCCTTGGCACTGGGGCTGTGTGGGGTCACAGTCATTTCCCTTCCCTATAGTGTCGAGGTGACGTGTGTATCCGCGTGGACCTTTGGTGCTGCAGGAGCCACAGTTGCTCAATAAAACAGGCAAAGCTGACAATAGCTCTGAAGGAGGTAAATCTGTAAATACATTTTTAAATGAATGCTCTAATTCTGTAGGGTTTGCTTGGTTCAAGGGAGAATTTGTGGCCTTATTAACCGTAAAGTGTGTGGTACTAAAGAGTCCTTGAGGTCAGAGATTTACGTTTTGGCCAGGTGAAATGTAGTTTGTTTATTTGCTTAATGCTGATCCAGGCTGCTGAGTAGTTTGTTCTTCCAACCTGTCACCACGGCCAGAGGACTCCAGCTCTTGGGTGCTGTAGCTGTTTTGCCCGTTGGTAGGGGAGAGCCCCCAAAAGCCATTCCTTGAAGAGGGAAAGACCTAAAAAATCAAGTAGTTCTGATCACTTGCCATAAGCATCAAACTTCCCGGTGTTTCTGGGAAGTATTTCTGGGAAGCCTGTGGATCCTGGGAGTTGTCTGGACCTTCAGCATTTGTTGGTGCATTATTTGTAGTGTTCAGATGCGTAAAGGAAAGGCCTGCAAACGCCGTGAGTGACTTCCTGGGCAGAAAGGGGAAGACCCCAGGATGCGGGCTGGCCGTGCGGGGATTCTCTTGGGTTCCCACTTGCTCCTAATCTGCTTCCAACTGTTGAAGTTCTTGTAAGCCAAAGCCCATTAAATGGTGAATTATGTTGGGAGTGACTTTTTTTTCTTTTTTTTTTTTTTTTTTCTTCCTTCTGGATCGAAATCCAAAAAGCAACGTCAGCCTTGTCTCACTGGATTAAGGAATTGATCAGGAAGGTCTGACTCTGCTGCTCAGATCAGGATCTTTTCAGGCTGTTTAATGGGATCATGTTCTATCACAGAGGCAAAGAGGGAGAATTGTTTTTTTTTTTTTTTTTTTGTCAACTCTTGTCAGGTTGGCATTATTGTGCATTGAAAAACATTAAAGAAATATAATGTATTTTTATATGACAGAATGTTGTTAATAGGTTGGTGAATGCTTGCATGGCATGATCAGCCTCTGAGGAGGAGTGCGAGGGCTCCCTAGGTTCCCTAGATCTGCCATCTCACCTCCCTCTTTCCTTTACAAATTCTCTTGTGAGTGTAAAAATCCTTCTTTTCCAACCATATTAAATGTTGCTTAATAGTTTTGCCGCAATTTCTGTATGAGGTTTTAGATGCTACTGCAGCATTAGCTTCTGTTTCAATTAATTTATGGCAGCCTCTCTCTCAGGGTGTTCTGTGAACAGGAAGTGAGAGCAGGAGTTTGTGCAGTGGAAGACATTAAGTTATAATAAAAAGGTCAGAAAGTGTTTTGTATAGAGGAGAATATAATATTAAAATCTGCCAAATGCATTAATAAAGTGATCTGCTTTCAAAACGAAACTAACGTTAAGCCCCAAAGCTTCCTAAAAGCTGTTTTCCTAAATTTTATAGATTTTAAAATAGATCTCTCCTACTAAGAAATAGCTTCACTGGTCTCAGACAGGAATGTTGGGGGACTGGATGATGTATTTTCAAAAAAGTACAGATGAAAGCCTGCTTTGTAAGTGAAAAAAATCATAGAAGCAGAATGCTGGGTGTTCTGTGTACCAGCGTGGTGAGAACTGGCAAACAGTTTTCTCTTCCCATCAACTTTTCTTCATTGTCCTGCTCTTCCCATTACATATGGGTCCGAACTGACGTGGTTTGGGTCTTGCTGCTACCCTGGCGCTCTCGGCTCCTTCTCCTTGCAGCGCCCAGGAAGGCTTTTGCTTCCCGCTGGTGGTGGCCGTGGTGTCAGATGCTCTGACCCGTGTCTGTCCTCTCTCTTGCAAACTGCTTGGACCTCCGCAGGGCGCTCGGTGCTTTTTCTGCTCCATCCATGTGCTGCTTTGCTTTTCAAGCCTTCAAGCTATAAAGTCTCGGGGAACTGCTGTTAAATCGGAAGTCTGGAAGCAAATTCAAACACCAGCTTCTCTTTAAACGAAGCCCTTGATGGGTGAGGTCAAGCATGATATTTTTGGTGTTAGCATGACAGTTTTTGGTGATAACGGCCTGAAAGTTGATGGCCTCTGCTGTAATTTAGGCACCAGTCCATAGATGTTATCAGAAGTTGAAGGTGCTGCTCTCTGGCAGAGAAAACATTAAAGCTGTGAGTGTTTCCCTTCTTTTGAAGTGGGTAGCACATAGGAAACACCGTGGGTGACCGGTGGCAGCCAGCGCGAGCAGCAGCGGCATTTGCCACAGGAACTTTCTGGCAAGGTCTGCTGTCCCTTCTCAGGCTCCCACACTTTGTCATCCTTACTTATACCATGCCATAGATTAATTGTTTTACCTACCACTCCTTTCTAATTAGTCTCAGCCTCCTCTGCCCCATCCCTTACAGTATTACTCCTTCTAATAGTGACTTTATATCTTGTAGTTCTTTCTGAAAATTGCACCCTGTACTGTCTTAACTTATTCTGCAAAATGTAAACACTTATTTATAGGTTGTCCCTCCTGCCCCCCTCATGAGGGGGTCTGACAAAGATTGCTTAGAGTATTTGACAAATAAATTTAACATAAAATTATCACTCGTGCGATACTAGAAGTTAAAACTTCCAGAGTTAAAATCAACTAATACATTTACCCAGGCTGCTGGAATGGAGCTGTGCCGGGGAATTTGCAAACTTTTTTAGGTGATCAAGTTATTCAATCCATAGTGGACACCAACTGCTGCTTATGATGTCTGTGTAAGGAAGGGTGTAGGTGAATTTAACGCCTCGCTAAGATGATTTAAGGACTGCGTCTGAGCTGCTGGCGGTGCAGGATTCCTTGCTGGTGTTTGAAGTTCTGTTGGGCCAGCATTGCACAACTGAAAAACATCAGAAAAGGTCAAAAGTGAAAATGCAAAGTGAAATTTTATCAAGCGGTCGGGCTGCCCGTGCGTCGCAGCTGGGCGGGCGGCTGTGCTGGCCACTTGCAGCCTGGGCTTTAAGAGGTAGTAACAGATACGGCCGCGTTTTCCAAAGAGTTTTAAAATCTCTAGTGCCTTTTACAACATCACTTAAAGAAGCTGTAAAACTTGGCAGGGGGAGAGAAATGCCAGAGGCCGTCAACAGGCTGCTCTGTTGTGGTGGGGAAGCCGCGTCCCTCGTTTCTGCTCAGCCCCGTAACCAGGACGGCTCCATCGTGGCCCTCGCTCGGATCGTTGTCTTTAGGAAAAACCAGCTATCAACATCTCAAACTGTTGAAACCACAAATATAAGTACTAGTAAAATGACAAACCTCTTAGTGCAAAGATAATAATCTAGAACTCGTATATGGACGTAAAAGGGGGGAAAAATGGAAGAGTAGAAGAGACTCTGCAAAGAGGAAGTAAAACCTGGAGAAGCAACCAAGAGGTTGTGCTGGAGGCTACTTCACCTTGAATATTTAGTGTTACACAAAAGAGGTTGCTTAATCACTGCACTTTAAACGTATCCTGCTCCATAATTTTCAAGATGCTCTCAGAATCTCTCTTAAACACTCCGAAAATTCTGCTCCGAGTGTGACCGTGCAGCACCTGATGGGGACAAGTGACCATCAGCTTGGTAAGCAGAACCGGCTCCTGGCGAAAACTCCCTGCACTTTCCAGGGCATGTTAAACACTTTCACATATGGATAATGTGTACAGAGATACTTCTGCAGTCGCTATGGGGAGAGATGTTTTGTGAACATATGACTGAATTTGAGCATGGCAGTTTTCCCACATGATACTGGAGATATTTATTTCTGCTAGAGAAATGCGTTGGTTTTATATGCAGCATCATGCTTTCTTTTTCCCAGTCTGCCTTTAATCTGGTGCTGTGTTTATGTAATGCAATAGAAATGTTGCTAACATGATTATGCTTTTACATCTTATTAGCTCAAATACTGGGCACAATAAAGTGGAAACTGTTTAAATGTTACGTTTAAGTGCTCGAGATAAGAGTTCTTGTAAATGAAATATGATTACATTTCTGCAATAGATCTTTTCTGACTTTTAGGACTTTGTTTAGCTGTTTAATTCTGTTGGGATTGCTGTTTGTAAGTTCGGGTTTGGGGATGGGTGGGTTGTTTTTGTGTGTTTTTATCTCCATATAAAATAATCAGTGTTAAACACAAGTTAGTAGCGAGCACCAATCTACTGCAAACTCCATGATTTCGGTCTGTAGGAGAAGATCGTTGCTCAGGAGTTTTCTTTGCGATAACCAGTTTGAATGAAGCGTAATTCCCTAACATCACCTTGAGTTTCCAGCTGGGTAACCCTGGCCTTCTGAAGCGTTTTGCATTTACCTAATGCTCTGGGCTATTTGCACTTAGCCTGTATGGCAAACTGTGACTATCTGAAACCTGGAGATGATATGAATAACAATTGTTTGCTGATCTTCCCTGTATCTCCCCGGGTAACCTGCAGTCTGCAAGGGCTGAGTAAGTGGCAGATAGCCTTTGTCATCCCTTATCCGGGCTGTACACTTGTAAGGAAGAGCAGGGATAATCGCCTAAATCTAATTAGGGGTTAAAAGAGGCCATGACTGTGATGTGGCAGGGAGACACCTTACTGTATCAATCCTGTTTGCATTAGAAAAATAAGGTTGTCATATTGATTATTCAAATGAGCTCGTATTGGCCGTGGCTCAATGGCTGCTACCGCAGCTGAAGCACTCGCAGGTCCCAGCTTTTCAGAGGAGACCTATGCTGGCAGCATATATTATGTGGTGTCTTGTTTGCTCATTTAGGGGGGTTAAAACTAAGGCTGAGAGTTTTATCATGAGAATTAAGGGTTTCAGTGACCATCCGAAAATGAAATTGAGCTCTCACGAGCGATATTTGTGATTGCTGAAAGCTATTAAATGAAGGCCAATAAATTTGCTTTAGATCTTTTATGGAAAAATCAGTATTGGAGTGAACAGATCTTGCGGTGCTCTGTTTGGGCACTAATTGATGTTTAGTTCAAAGTCAAACAGAGCTAAAATGAGCAAAGCAATTGACTGTCGCTTGAACGTGGAACTGATCTGAATGCAACTCCCTTGGCTATGAGTTTGAGGTCTGGATTTTGAAATTAAATGATCTACCTGGGATCTACCTACCCCGAGGGCTGCAGCGGGGAAGGACTCGTTCTGTGGCCAAAGAACATGCATCGTTTCCGCCACTTCATCTTCCTTTTGTTGCTGTTTCAGGATCTGGCAGATGCTTTGATGCTGCTACCCTAACTCCAGTCGCCTGCGTCACCCCTTGGTGCTGCTTAATACCAACAAGCACTTACTGCTCCTCATAACCTCTTATGGTAAAGATCTTACAATAAAGATATGAAAATACTCATGTAAGACATTGCATCGCTAGGATATTATGAAGGTCTTTGGAGCAGTGATGATACTGGGTTTTCTGTAAGAACAGCAGGAATTCCTAGAACTTAGGAAACTTCTGCACAGATGGTTTCTGGATAGGGGCGTTTTGTGGGGATGCCTTCCCAAATAGCATGCCGTGGCTTGCCCTGCCAAAGGATTTCCTCAAAAGAGGAAGACGGGCGCTCTGGTTACAGGGTTATAATTCCCGGTGTGGGTCGTGAGGGCAGCGACGTCTCCCATCGCCGCCCCAAAGCTCTGCCTTGCTTCGCCCAAGGGTTTAGCGCAGGGCAGCCCTGCGCTCGGGCACCGTTGTCCCCGCCGCCCGCCTGGGTGTCCCGCACCTACGCGGTGTCCAGCCGGGACGCCCAGGGGGATCCCAGCTGGTCTCCTCTGCCCAACGTTGCAACCGAGGTGAACTGAGGTGGGTGTAGGTGAAAACGTCTGTAGATAAAAGGGATTCGCGTTGGGGACATCAGGCACCATCTCGGACGTGGTTTCTTATCTTTCCTGGGGAGGAGGTTGCTGATAATGTGAGGTGGCTTCACCAGAGCCCTCTCTTCATGATCCCGCGTGGCTGCTGCTCCTCAGACAGGTCTGCAGCTCCTAAGAGTTCAGAGATCTGACTTTCCTTCAAGTCTGAAATGTTTTTGGTCAGTAGTAGTTGCTCGCCCTGATCCCCGAGACTACCTGGTCTGCGAATTGTGGCTGTCGAGGGATAAAACAGTTTGTTCAGGTCTTGTTTTCACCAATTTTCAAAATATTTTCAGGTTGAAGAAGCGCAGGTTTGAATCGCTGAGCTCCAGGTTGGTTAAGGTCCAAGTTTCCATGGCGACTGCCATGTTTACGGCGCTCAGCTTTTCCTGCAGTCTCTTGGCTGAATCGTGGAAAATAACCTTTGAGGGAAAACTTGGCTGGAGCCGCGCTTTATGTTTTTGTCTTTTCTCCTAATTTTGCACCACTCGGTGGCAAATCAGTAGCGTGAGCGACTCATTATTTTCCTGTCATTGAAGGAATGCCAAAGCCCACAATAATGCCCCGCGCGCGCCGCAGCTGGCCGCGCCGGCTTGCCGAGCACGTCCGTGCCAGTGCTGCGCCCCGGTCCACCGGAGACCTTCTGTTTGAAGTCCTGGGAATGAGAAATGCCAAATTAAATAGACGATGTTACAGGCTTTTATATTAGCTAAAGGTTAGGAGTGTGTTAGCGAGACTAAGCGTTTTGGAGAGCAAAATAAATGGAATTATCGTGCTATGGCAGCAGAGAGGCTGAGCACCGGGAGGAGACTTGAAGTGCCTCATGCCCTAAGAGGCTCTGCTGCACCTCCAAAAGCAGCAGACAATGTCATGCCATAGGCTTCTTTCAGGTGCTAAATTTGCTGTAAAAACACAAGTTATGACTTACTGGAATGCAAAACGGGGAGCAAAGATGCTCTCTTGCTTGTTTAACCTGCCATAAAGTTTTCAATATCATATTTAAGGCAGCAGCAGTGTTGCCAACACAGAGACAACAGCATCTTCAATGCTGCTGTACTTGAGGTTGTTCAGAGAAACAGATATTAAATAAGCAAATAACTAAAAGCATAATTTAAGCATTAATAAGTCGGTTCAAAAATAGTAGTTATGGTTAATTTAGTGCATTTGAACAGAAAGCAGCTGCAGCGTCGCAGCGATGGCGAGTCCTGCAGCTCTGCTCTTGAGGAGCCTGTCCAGGTTTGTTCATGTTGGTGTCACGGGAGAGGCTTCCTCTGCCCGGGAGCCTCGGGAGACCTCCTGCTTTACTGGCTCCCTGGCACTGGACCAGGCTCCTGAAGAGCTCGTGGAAAAAAAACTGATTTGTTTGAAGGAGGTTGGACTGCGAGAGTTGTCCTCAGGTGTCCAGAGTTGTCCAGGAGTTGTCTACCTCACGTGGTACCAGCTGCATTGGCTGCAGCAGCCGGTGGAGAGCGACACTAAATACTTGGATGCCCAAGTAGTGCTACTTATCCAGGACGCGGAATTAAGGAGCGAGTCCTTAACAAAAATGAGTACGTTCTGCTGATGCCTCAATACGGGCATAGCGCTCTTCCTTTTGTTATGTATTTTTATTTATAGGAACGTCTCTGTATTTAGACCCTCTGAAGGAACTTCTGAAGTACAAAGAACAAAACGGAGCCTGCTGGTGACTCGCAGTGTTTAGCTTTTCCTTTAAAGAAACTTTTCTTATAAAGAAACATTTGCATCGGGGGTGTTAGAAGATGTACTCTGATTTGTAGTCGTGGATTATAGAGAGGATCAAAACAATTCTCCATAAGGTATGCAAATAACGTAAGAAGTTGGCTCACAAGATGGGCCCTGAATTTCAGGACAATGATTTATGATTAAAAACGTAACGTAGCCTCACTTGGATGTGGTTAGTGTTCCTTACCATTGAGCACAAGGAGCAGAGCTGGTGCTGGACACACGTTATTCAGTGAAGAGATTCAGGGTAGATATGGGATTTGTGCGAATGGGATCTGTAGGGACCTAAAAGGGGAGCGGGGAGATTAGGTGGTCTGTTCCTGAATTTAGTGTGGAAGGTTTAAATCATCACTTTTATAATCCCTGGCATCTTCAATAGTGTCTGTATCTGTCAAACATAATTGTAACATGCAGACAGTATCAGACTGTATGGATTTTGGGCAAATGCATCAAGCTGTTTTACAGAGATTAGGGAAAAGTTTTTCTGCCAACAAACAAGTTTTAAATGCTTAATGTGGGATCTTTTTCTATCTTGTTTCTCTGTTTGGGAAGACTCTGATATGGAGCTTTCAAAAACAGTTTGCAAGTAATTGATACAGACATATTTCACGTTAACTCGTTTGATTTGAATATTGCCCTTAGTAGCTGACTTATCTATTAAATATTTAATGAAGAATTAGGTGTTTCCCCAAGTACACTTTTCATTTTAAATTTACAATGAAATTAACCCAAGGCCAACCCCTGCGATACTGGGATGCGTCGGTGATAGACACGAGTATTTCCCAAACACTGACACAGAATTTCAAGGTGATGAACGTGCAGGACGGAGGGAGGGCTCCTTGTGTGCTCTGTGTGGGGGGACTCTCCTTTCTTTATTTTTTTTTTTTTGCTCTTTTTTTTTTTTTTTTTTTATCAACAGACCAAGGACCTGAAGGAACAGAGGAAGTGAATGGACACCAATGTATCCAAATATCTCATTTTGCCTAAAAGCAAGTGCCGGCAGATAAATGCCCATAAAGGGATTTCTTTCTTAAGCCCCATGGATTTTTTTTTTTTTGCAACTTTTTGTGCGAGTTAGAAATGAAAACCATTCATCTAGTGCCCCAAAGAAGGGCCTGATTGAATGGAATAACAGTGTAATGTACCATTGAAGGCAGGATTGAAAGTGATTATCTTGTTAACTCTTGACAGTTACCGCCAGCTTGAAATAGAACTGGCAGGCTTGATTTGCAAATGAATTAGAGCTTTTTCATTTTGTGCCAGGATCATCTTTTTATATTCTGATATGACAGATGCTATGTTCCGTGCTTTTGTTTCTCTTCAGTTTTATACTTGCAAATAAAAAACAAAAGCTTACGATAGTAATTTTATTTGCATCTTTTCTCTGGGAGTTTATTCTTTGTGTGGAAGTTTTTAATCGTATCTTTTTCAAAAAATTGTTGAAGAATAGTATTGTTTGCGCAGAATAAAATTTCATTAGTTTAAGTACAGTAGTAATTGGGTGAATGAGAGGGATTTGGAGGCTTTCAGAAAATGCAAAATTGATTGTACTCAAATTGTTGCCGTTTAGAACACGTGCGCTTTGCCGATTGAAACTTATATTTAATAGGCTTTAACACCGCGAGTGCGGCGCGGCCAAGGGAAACACGGCGCTTAAAATATTTACCCTAGCAGGATGCTAATAGGAATGCGTGTGTAATTAGTCGCTGCCTTAATGCGGGCGCAGTGTTTGTATTCGGCCGCCGCCGCCGGGCCGCAGATGGCGAGGTGGCCGCTCTGGTGGCTGCGGCGCCCGGTGTCCCTCGTTAACCCGCGCGCTCCGGCCGCTTTGCACGCCGAGACTAATTAGCAGCGCTGCCGCCTCCTCCTCCTCGCCGCCCTCAGCGAGGTGTTTTCATACACTTTCACCTACAGGATGTGGTTTAATTGAATATCTACTCAGTAAGTTTACCGGAAAGGTAAAATAGGCCAAAGTTGTCTAATTTGGTTAAGGCTGCCCCGTAATCTGGTTAGCAGAGACAGGGGCGCTCCAAAGCCCGCGGCTGAATTGCTCGTGCTTGCTGGGAATGCAGGCTGTGATTGCGGAGCTTCTCCGGCTCCGGAAGGGAGCCCTGCGGCAGGGGAGGGATGGGGAGACCACACGGATCCACCCCGGGGGCTCCCGGGAGCTCCCACGTTCCCGGGAGGAAGAGCTGCCCGACCGGAGCTTTTGGGGATCTTGGCTGAGAAGGAGCCCTGTGGCATCTCTCTCGTCTGAGAAATATGGATGGAGAAGGGGCTTTCTAGGCTCAATTCAAAAATATTGGCGTTACCAACATTATATTTTGGTTTTCTTCTATCTCCCTTTAGCTCCACTGCTTATTTCAATTGCATAAATATTTTGTATTTTACTCTGTGAGCCGTGGCTATATATTTTTTTCTCCTCTTGAATATTTGATAAGGTCTCCTGGGTACTGATTTTTCTTCTCCCCAGGATAACATATTATGGAAATTGCTTCACCTTGTGTCCTGTTTCGAGCCCCTGGTTTTAGCATGATTCAATTTAGCTTCCCTTATATTCCACCGAGTTCTTCAACAGTTTCTCCAAGTTACTCTGCGTGTGTTTGGGGGCGGGGGGGAGATAACTTCTGCTTTTCTTTCTGCTTCTGATAAATGATCTTTATACAATCTTCTTGAATCTTTATTAAATTTAAATTTACCAGTAATTGACCCAACTTCTCACCATTCTTTTCCTGAGCAAAATAAGCTTGGTGTGAGCAGGGTGAGGGAGCCACTGAACACAGTAATAACAACTTGGAAGACTTGCAGTTCCATTGCAGACCCTTTGGATCTGGTGGTAGACAAGAGCAAACAACCATTCCCATGGCTCTAAAACCCATGTTTTTCCCTAGCAGCCAGTGAAGGATTCCCCAGCCGTTTGCTCTCCTCAATGGGAGCTTGTTCTGTGGGAAGGGTTAGGAAAAGAGTGGCACGAAATCCCTAGTTAACTCTATCCCATCTGCCAAACTCACTTATGCCCCCAAAACACCCAAAAAGGAGTCTCGGGTGAAGCATTAGGTTGGTTTTCTGGGTGTTTTGTACCATCAGGTTCCTGCCCTGTGTTTCTTCTCTCCTGTCCCCTCTCGTGTTTGGCCTTGCCTTACTGAATCAAGTCTGTTGTTGTAATCAATTGATTTTATTATTTGTCTATTGGATCTACCAGCGATGGGAGAAAAGCCGTGTCTTAGTTACGTGACACCAGAACCGTAAAAGCAATTTTCAGGAAACGGAGGTGCCTGCAGGACTGGGAATCGCCGTGCACCTTGAGGGTACTGGATGCCGAGTCCCAAGGATTTTGCTTTCCCGTGCTCCACGGGCAGGCATGGAGGTTTTGCATCTTCGTGTGCCCGAAGACTGTGTCTTGTTGTGTATCTCTTTCTAGTTTATTTTTGAAGCAATTTGAGTGCATAAATGCAGAATCCGTTTAAATTGGCTAATAGGCTTAGGCAGTGATATTGTTTGGATACGTTATACTTTACTTTCAAAACACTGAAATTTATTTCCTTCATGTTTATATAAGAGAGGTAGGAGGAAATGGCTTTTAAAGTAGTTTCTGCCTCTCTACTTTCATAGACTCCCTTTGACATAATTTCCACTTATGACCAGCAAATGACAACTCCACTTTTCAGAATTTTCTTTTTTACCCAGAGAAGAAAAAGCAGCGGTGTTGGGGGTGAATGTGGTTTAGATTCATTTGTATGTCCACAATGCCCAGTGACAAGCTAAGCACCTCTTAGCACATCAGCTTTGAGCAGACAGTCATCAGCAGCAGATAATTATCAAGCAAAGGCCGTGATCCAATTCCAGGTGCCAGATTTCTGCTGGAGCCCACCTAATATACATGGAAAGAAGGATCTAGAGCTCTCTGAACACCTGGAACGTGGTATCAGCAATTACAAATTTATACAAAAGGCAGCGCTCTTCAAATACCTTCCTGGCTTCTAAAATACTCAACAGGCTGCCAGGCAGGCGAGCTTGGCTGTTTTAATAGTCTGGAGGAGAGAGAGGTTCTTTAGAGGTAGGTAACAGCACGAGAAGATGAGAGCTAGTTCAGTGAATAGGAAAGGTAGCAACGGAGAGTGGAGCAGGCAAGAGCGGTTCAAGACACTATTCTGTAAGTGTGTGAAGTATGAAATATATTGAGTGTCACTTGATGGAGCTCATAAAGAGTCTCCGAAGCCTCTTGAAGAGATTCAGCTGTTTCTTTTGAAGTTGTTCAGATCGGATACAGGTGGGGCTGATGGCATGCAGAAGGAAAACGGG
Source organism: Crypturellus tataupa (assembly GCA_034781795.1). Taxonomy (NCBI): domain Eukaryota; kingdom Metazoa; phylum Chordata; class Aves; order Tinamiformes; family Tinamidae; genus Crypturellus; species Crypturellus tataupa. The sequence continues at coordinate 712,383 of JAWLRI010000953.1, read as the reverse complement.
GTGGGAGGGCTGCTCAGAGCAGGATCTGCAGGGAGGACCGCGAGGTAGGAGTGACCTGTAGGAGCCTCGAACGTGGGGGAAGGAACAGCGAAAGAGGAGGCTCCTCCAAGAACTTCTTTTATAGTAAGGTTCTTCCAGGAAGAATACTGGGACAAAAGAGGGGGTACACTCTAAAATGGCATTTGATGGGTTTTTGACAGTATGATTTGGTGTGCTTGTAGGATGGTCCAAGACAATTGAGAACTGCAGAATGTGAACTAAACTAGTATGCTTTCACTTGAAATAAATTTTAAAAAATTGCAGCCTGCTTCCAGTTTGTTATAACTAACCTGAACAGCAGCACAAATTCCCCTTGACTCACTGACTTGTTGCTTCAATAGTTCTTGTTTATTTGTTTGCTTTAAGAGTTTAACTGAGAGCTACCAACAAGCTTAGCCTAGCTGCAGCCACCCATCTTAGTGGTGATACAAAACACCTCTCTGAGATGAATCTGGTTTTAGGTAGCATCACAGTAGCAACATCAATGTCATCCCTGCTATTATAGAGTGGTGTTAACACAGGAACATCTTGAAGACACTTTGCTCCAAAGTGCTTTAAATAGCATGGCCAAGGAGTGGCACCAAGGTGCCTCGTTTGGAGGAGAGAGGGTAAGAAAATGAAAAGTCCTTTTCTGACTGCAGAGGAGGAGGAGGAGGTCATGATTTCATTGCAGTCCAGGTGCCACTAGCACTAGATTTAGTCTTACATTTCGTTGAGCGAGGAAGCAGCATTCTCCATCCCGCACCGAGCTCAACGGAGAGACCTGGTGTGTGGTGGGGACCTCCTTTTGCCGGGGCTGCGCCTGGCACTTGTCTTCTGTGCTTTTTCTTGCCAAAGTGGGTCCTCGAGTGCCATGGAGCAACTGATGCCATGATTAGCCTTTAGCAATCATCCTCTGCTTATAGGATTCTTTCTTTTTCCTGCAAGGCTTCATTTATGTGTTACACAGGAATTTGTTTCAGTGAGAGCTAATGAAACGCCAAGAACTCATTACAGATAAACACTGAGGAGTGCTAGAGCCACACGAGTGTATTTAAGGGTGCAATTTGCTCCGTAATTGTATAGCAGTGTGTTGTAGATGTAGCAGTGCAATATACAGCGGTGTGGATCTATCCGTGGGTAGCGGAAGAAGAACCCACCGTGTCCAAACGCACCAAGCGGTTTGTTCAGCTCGGATGTGCACAACGCAAGTCTTGGTCCTATAATTCCTGCTATGAAACTGCTGTAAGACCTTACTGTGGTGTATTATTTGGGAAATATATATATTTTTTTAATAGTTAACACATGAATATTTTGAAGACACTGCATTATTCAGCTCCCTTGATTAATGTTAGTTTTATACACATGTCTACTTTTATGAACACTAATATATGTCGAAGTTAAAATCAGAATTTTCAGCAAACACCGGTTTCTGCTTGATTTTAGTTTATTGACGAAGCTGCTGGCACTAATAAGTTAACACTATCTCAATTAGTCACCTGCAGGATGGCTGTAAGTAACCCAAAAGCTGCCCACGCTTCTGTAATTGAATTCCTGCCTTGTTACAGGTCCCCCGTGGGCAGGACTCAAAGTTAGCCCAGCTGCAGGCTCTTGTCCAGCAGCCCCGACAGAAAGGTTTGGGGGAGCACCACGAGTGTGTTGGCTGGCATTCGCATGTGCAATGAAGGCTTCGAAAGCAGCATTTTGCAGCACAAATTCTGGTATTTTGCAGCACAAATTCTTAACTCTGCTGGGGAAGTTCAATTTCAGAACTCGTGTGATAAATGGAAAAAATATAGGCATAAAACCATGTTTGCCTAATAAAACTAAAAATAAATGTCACGCATTGGAGATTTGGAAAGGTAAATGTGTGTTTAGGGGGAGCTATGTTGGCATAGTGCTGTTAAAACTCATTTTAGTAAGCTTGTGTAAAGCATTATTACCAGCTAATGATAGGAAATTAATATAACTTGCTTGCGGTGTTCCTTTATAGGAGTGTTATTATATGAGATGGGCATAAAACAGCTCTTGCCTTTTATTTGCAATGTTTTATGGTATTAAAGATTAATGTACTCTGTAATAATCTATGGCTAGTTCATGCTTTAAAAATCACTTTGGATGCCTCGTGATTGAGCTGCAGCAACAGTTCCTGCTTTTGCATAACACAGTATTTAAAATACAGCATTAAAGGGAGTTTTATGTGTGTGTAAATACAGATATCTTTAAGAAACAAGAAGGATAAAGCGATGCCGTCGCTGCAGGAGCTGGCGCTGACAGATGCGCGGCAGCCCCTGGCTGCAGAGGGGTTTTCATTGCAAGTGACAGGTGCCACAAGGTTTATTTAGGCCAACCTCAGCCTTGTCCTGGTTAGCTTGATAACGTTTGCCTTATGGATGTTCAACCGCTGCATTTCCTGCGTTAGAGCCGTGTGTTACACCAATATTACTATCTGTGCTGCCTCAACTACAAATTGGATGAACAGCCTGTGACACTTTTTCAATATTATTACATTAAACCAAGTGGATTTTGATTGATAACCTAATATTCAACTAATGCAAAACATCAATCATGGCAAGTATATTAATTATTTAATATTGCAGTCTAATTCAGAAATCGATGTGCTGCATGAGGGGAAGGGAAACTCGCTGTTCCCAGAAGACTTAAGACAGGGGATGATTAAAAAAAAAAAAAACAGAAAAGAAAAAAACGCTGCTGTACTCCTGTGTGTTAGTTCGATACAAATCTTTATTCATTTGCCAATAATCTCTTCGCATTTTCCACTTCAGGCCCGTTTTTATCAGTTTTGAGGCCCGTAATTGAATTAAGGCGGCTTTCAGCGCGCGCGGCCGCCGCCGGAGTCACCGCGGGGCCAGCGCGGGAGCCGCCGCGTCCTGCCGCCCCGTTCCTGAAGGCTGTTTCTACCTCAACAGCCTCTGGACTTGGGTTAAAAGTAAATAAATAGAAAGGTGCAAGAAAAGGGCATGTTCTACTGTGAGAAATTACAAAAAGTGTGTGCGGAAAACGTAAAATTTCTATTTGGTTTGTTCGTGAAAGCAGGCTGGAACTAGCCTTGCACATGCTCTGCTTATCTTTGAGACTGCAGTAGCACTGGTTAGGGCAACCTGGTGATAAAATATTGCCTTGCGTAGAGTGAGGCTTTAAAATGAGTATTTGAAAGAAGCTTTTTTCAGTATTTAGCAAAATCTCATATTTTCTACCAGTCTTTGTGTGCAACTTCCCATTGCAGCGTCTCTTGCCCAGACTAGGGGCTAGGAAGCCAGTCTTGGTCTCGCACCACTTGCTGTTTGGTGCAAAACCACTGGCTTTAGCCAAAGAGGTTCCTTAGAGCTCAACAATTTGTGGAATATGTTTTCCTATGTGTATTTTTCCTGCTCCCTGGAGTGCAGGGTGGTTGCAGTGTGCGCGGGGCCTGCCGAGCTCTCGGCATCTTGATGCACCAAGCAGAGTCGCGGGCTGCAGCGGCCGCAAGCAAACCCAGCGTGCATTCAATAAGACACTGCCGAATTACATTTGTTTTATTAATTTCAACATGAAACAGTGGGATAACTAGGTAAAATATTTTTAAAAATGAATGTCATCTTGCATGGGTAAGTTTATAGCGATTGTAAGGCAGGTAGAACCTGAGGCTCTAAATAATCCTGCAGTTATTCATTTAGATGATGGATGCGCTTTAAATATTTGCAATGGTTAAGGAATGAAAAATAAAAATTTTGCATACTCAAGAAATTACACGGTTTAGGCATTGCTGAGAAAACATAAATCACTGCAGACAAGGGTTTAGCAACTATTTAGAACTTTTGTTCTTCTGTTACAGGGACGCTGGAAACATCAAAGCTGGATTAGAACATCTGGTAAGTTTTAATTTTCTCTTGAACATTTGCATCATCTTTGATATCTGCATTCCAAATGAACACTTTTGAATGAGCTTTGAATACCTTGAATTGAGAAAGTCAACCATTTCCCAGAGGGTCAGCTTACTGTTATTATGTGATGGCACTCACATTTTCATTTATCTTACCATTTCAAGGGAATTTTAATTTTTTTAAATTACTTTTTTTGATGTAGAGATAAAATAAAATGGGCTACAATCCTTGGATTGATGATTGCCTTAATTATAAACAAAAATTGTTTGGTGTCGGATTTTTTGGCATATCCTGATCTGAAAATAACAAACTTGTGATAAAAAAAAAAAAAAGAAAAACCCACACATAATCAAATATTGCATGCATAAATATGGTATGTTTTAGTAATTTGAAGTCTTTGAAAGAAGTGCACAGCTTTGTTTTTTTTCTGTTGTCTTTGCTTTATGAATAATGTATTGACTTAAATTCCATTCAGTGCCGCAATATAAAATAGTAATTGAGATGCAAAATATTTTTGGTTTAAGTAAACATATTCAAACCGCAAGTGATAGTAAGACATACTTAGCATTAAAAACTAATCAGTTGATCAAAACTGGAAAATACACAATATTGTCACAAGTCTGAAATTCATTGAGCTTGGAATGCTAGTATCAGCAATCATCAGAACATTAAGTAGTTCATCTGAACAGATTATTAAATCCCATTAAATCAAAATATTCCCTGCTAATGGTATGTATACTTCTCTCAATATATCATGGGAAATGTTTAAATTCGTGTTTAATTTTTCATGTGACATCTAAATATAAAGTGCTCTGTACCCCTATTAAAATAAAATTTTATCACAGTCTATTGCATGCACATTTTTAACAATTGCTTTCCATTGTTGCTTTCCATTTTGGGAATCGTTTGGAAAATACCGTTTGTAGAGGCTTGCGTACCAATATCTTTATTAGCAGCAGGGAGAAAGGAGGTATATTCAGGCATATTCATAGTTTCCGTTCATAATGGTGGCAAATAAAATGCTCTTTTGCAACTAGTATTTTGCACTTGTAAATGGCACAAACACCTGAGTGTCGTGACTAGTCCTTAGAATATTGAAAATTTGAAAATTAATCCTGTTTGCTGCTTTCAGAGGGATGTCGCGTGCTAGTTGAATCTGTTAAATAAATTTTTAAAGTGTTTCATTCCCGTGCCGGTGTCAGGCTGCGGTAACCCGGTGGGCTGGGGAGCGTCTCTAGTGCATTATAAAGATGCTCTGCCCCTGACGGATGACCGTGACTGGCACTTCTTCTAAATTGGGAGCGCTGTGGGGGCTGCGCCGGCAGCTCTGATTTATAACGTCCCTCCGGAGCGCGCGGCCGCGGGGAGGCGGCTCCGGCCGCTCGGGCTGCAGCCCCACGGGTCGACCCGCTCGGTCTCGCTGGGTTTGGGGATGCTCCGTCAAGGAACGGGGCCTGGAGCTCTTTGGAATGGGTGAGGAAGGCTTCGTCTTCCTTAAATACACAAGTTGTCTCGTGTTTCTGTGGAATATCCACCAGAATCCTCCAGGCTCTGGAGCCTTTCTGCCTTTTCCCTGTGATCCTAGAACATCTCTCCTGGGAACTCAAGCAACTCCGCTCTTTCCTGGACATACATGGAATTTTGATGTCAGACATTGTTACATCCCAGTATTATGCAAGTTGATTCTGAACTCCCAATAAATTGCAGGGATAACCACCTGATTGCACTAATTCTACTGCTAAACTGCTGCCATTTCCAGATACCCCTAAGGAGCTTTTGGCCCTGTTTTTTTCCAAAACTGGCAATGAAAGAAGAGTCCTTATATTGATTGGATTGACTGCACCCGCCTCAGTCACTGTGGTGGTCTTTACCTGGCCTAGATGTGAGCATTGCTGTCCTCTTTTCTCCTTCTCTGCATTGCTTTTCTCTGCATGCCTGTGCTGCAGAGGAAGAGGATTGCAGCCTCTTTCCATTCTTGTTTAAGTACATGTACAAGTAGCACCTACTTACACACACGATGAAATTAAATAAATTAGTATAACCACTGCTTTTGAAAGAGTGATAAGCAATTTACAAATTATAATTTGGAGTTTCTCTCAGGCTAAAAATAGATGCTTTAATGAGCAAAAGTGTTTGTAGAGCTTCGTGCCCCGTGGTTCCTGCAGGCGGGTTGAGCTGGCCCTGCGTCCTGACCTTGGGTGAAGAGCAGAGCGGCCCGGCCGAGTAGCAGGTCTAAATTGCACTCCCGTGGGACCACAGATAGCCAAATCTACTCAGAAGCGGTTTTTGCAGATAGTTAAAAAGAATGAAACAGATTTTAATGGGGGAAATGAGTTAGGTGTCCCAAGAGTTTGTTATGATTTGCACAGTTATATTTAGCTAATTCCCTTTCTGCATCCAGATGTTGAGCAACTCTAGCAACCTTGGGATGGGAGAGCACGCATTTGCCCCTGCAAGCGGCCCTGTCTGCTATTAATAGCCGCACTAAAACCGCCCCGCGGAGCCGCACGTGCGGTTTGCTCGGGAGAGGGATCTCGTTTGCGCCTTTGGGTAACATTTCAAAGCAATAACCTGCTTGTCCTTGTGGTCAAGCAGCACAGTCTGTCTGCTTTAAATGATGGAGAGCAGCCTGTCACTAATAGCTCGTTGAGCCCCGCGGTGGTTTGGAGCAGCGGCGCTGCCGGCCCTGCCGTGCTCCTCCTGATCGATACCGGCAGCGGGGCCGGGCCGGGCTGCTCCGCGCTCCCCACCTGCCCACACGGAGCCAGCACGTCTACCCCGCCACGAGCATCGGCTGCCTCCGCCTGGGCTGCTCTTGGCTTATGCAAACACTTTCTACCAAAGATCTGTCCAGAAGACCCTCCCTTTATCCAAAATGCACTCGCACCTCTTCATCGGGTAGTCCTTTTCTTTCTTGGCACATAATTTTGGTGGGCAGCTTCAGGCAGCTCCGTATCAGCAGGCTGGTGACTGAAGAGCAGCGCCCTAGCACCACTTTGGGGCAGCAGGGCCCAATAGCATCATTGGCTTCCTAATGAGCTGTAAAACCAGGCAGCCCACTATTTGTATTCACAAACAATTAATTAACACCCTTAACGCGAGCAATTATGTTTATCTTGGCATCCTGGCAGAATTCCACGCTGGGCAGTTGCATTGTGCAAGCTTGGGTTCGCTCTCGTTCGGTACCTCTTGGGTGTGTGTTGCTTTCCCGTTGCAGTTGGGTCCCGGTGGTCGGGGCAGTGCAGGGTGAGCTGAGGACGGGGCTCTTTGCCCCTCAAGGAGGAGCAGAGCGTGTTTGATGGGGTGCGGAAGTCTTCTAAAGATGGGAAATGGAGGCAAAAAAAAATACAAGAAAAATCTCTTATCAGGAGGTAGATTAGTGTGGGGAGAAGCAGTGCCCCAAGGTGCTGGTGGTATCACAATCCTTGGAGATCTTTGGCTGTAGAGTATGATGTCAAAAGGAACTTGGTGTTTATTTCCGTGTAAATTCCTGTTTTTCACATCCATCTTTGTATAGACTTAATGCATCTTGCATACATTTATGCATAATTTTTTAAAGTCGTTAATTTGCTATTTGGTAAGGTACACGTTAAAACCTTCAGCTTGTTTTACTTATTGAATCCTCAAAGACTTTCTTTGCTGAAGGACAGCAGATACGCAGGAGCTTTCTTCTGGAGTGTTGTGTGAGACGCAGCCATTGGTGACACCCCCCTGACAGGGCATGGAAATAACTAACTTGTAATTTGTCAGAAGTCTGAAGTCATTCAGAACCAGCCACCTTGCAGTCGTCTTACAAAATCCTGTTGAATGTGGGCGGCACAAAGGAGCGTTGTTCTTCACTAATAAAGCTTTGGATCAGGTCCATGAGGTGGTCACGTAGCCAAAGATCAATGACTTAGGAACATCCCTGACAAAACACGTTCCGTTTGGGCCGCTTTGCCTGCCGGGATGAACCGGAGCCTCCCTCGGTCTGGATGAGGAGGCTGCTGAGGAGCAGGGGAACCTGGAGACAGGAACGCGGCTGCTGCTCCTGCTCATCCCGATGCTCCCGCAGTTCCTGACAGCCCCTTTGGCCCTCGGCTCGTGCCCCAGCCTGGGAGATGCTGAGGAAGGAGCCCTCAAAGGGCTCAAGGAGTTTGTTGTCCGGGGACAGACGCATTTCCGATAAACTTTTGCAGAGAACAAAGTTTTAGCCTGTCACTTGCCATTAGCTGCTGTCGATTGCACCAGAGGAGCTCGGCATAAAGCAGCCCGCGCCTCTTTAATGTCTCCGTGTCTCTATTAGGCAGCAAACTTTGATCATGTTGCATTTAGCGGCAGAGCCCAGCGCCGAGCCCGCGCGCCGGGGGCAGCCGCCGGCCCCGCGGCCGCCTCCTTCCCCTCCCGC
>JAWLRI010000953.1:676416-701416 GCA_034781795.1 Crypturellus tataupa | reverse complement strand
GAATTTGCGTACGTAACGACCAGATAAAAACGTGGGTACAAAATGTGCTTCTCACCTCGTTATGGACACATGAGCTTTTTTTTTTTGCTGTGATTTTTTTTTTTTTTTTTGGTTATTATTTCAGTGAAAGTGCAAATCTAGTGTGATATTATAGATAACTAAATAAATGGGCTGGTGGTAATTTTCTGGCCTTTAATAAAAATCTGAATAGAGATCCATGCTTTCCCTCTCCTTTGGGAATTAATGCAGACTCTTGCTCCGTGAGTTTAACATTTTCAGTATTTTTTTCTTTTCAGAAAGAGCAGCACTTGCCATTTAGGGGGATGTTATTTACAGCTTCGGGTATATATTTCTCCAGGCGGCCAGTGCAGCCCTTGCTGTGCCCAGGGCGAAGGCCACTCTCCCGTCTTTCCTTAATCCCGTTCCTGCAGGTAACGTGCAGCCTCTTGCAGTCCCTTCCAGGGATGCGCGGGGAGGGACGTGCGGAGCCCCCGGAGCGGGGCTGGAGTTTGGCTGCTTTCGGCAGGGGTCTAGGGCAGCAGGATGCTCCAAGTGGAGGCCGCAGATCCGGAGGAGCCTCCGGTTGGGCTTTGACGGCTGTTGGCACTTTGACGGCCACTTCCATCCTGCCTCAGAGAGGACCAGGATTTTCTGCATCCTGCCCTTCCGAGAGATAGGACGTGTCCAAGCGTTTGCTGCGCCTAGGAACAATATGATGTGTCCCCCGCTTTGATCTTCTTGCTCTCTGGAAAATTCAGTAATTCGCTTTTTAACTAATAGCAGCGTTTTCATCAAGTTGTTGCTGAGCTTTATGGCTTTGTTACACCAGGTAACTCATCTCTCCTGTCAGGACCCCGAATTTCAATATTTAGGCCCTTTGGTTGCCTTTCCTTTGCAGTTTGATGCCATGGCGACGCTGGGATAGCTGGAAGCAGCCGGGCTGTCCGTCTGCCTGGAAGTTTCTTGTTGCTCCCGGCCAGGACACGGACACGTCCCTGGCCGCGGTGCGGAGCAGCCCCTGCTCCTGCGCCTTGCGTGGGCTGGTTAAACTGCGCTGCTCATCATTAGCCACGCTCTGCCTGTGGCCTCTGCATACATGAAAGGGAAAAATGCCTCTTCTGGCTCCTCCTCTTGTTTTTTTTCCTTTTTTGATAATGATTGCCCTGTCCTATTTAGCGTGCTGCTTATGCTGGGGGTGTGTTTTTATGGAAGCGCCAAAAACATCTGAGTGTTTGATAGACGGATATTGTTATTATTTGATGCTTTGCATTATTTTTCGCCAATTATAACTCGTGTGCATTGCACATAAATGTCAGGCCTAGACAATTACCAAACACCAGGATTTCTGTTGTGCTGCTTCCCATCTCAGTGCTGTAAGGGAATGTTTTAATAATCTGTATTAGACTCTAGCTGGTGGGTGTTGACCGGAGGTCCATAGAAGGGTCTAAAATTTTTAGGAAATAGAATATGAACTTGAGCCTAAAACACTTTCTGATCCTTCTAGGCTGTTTATCTAAAGTAAGGAAATAACAATAGTTAAAATGTAGGGGTAGTTCTGCCCTGTGCTGCTTGGGGATCGCAAGGCAGTTCCTCAGGTTTTGGTTGCAGTTTGCGTCTCCAAACACCGTCCTTGATAAGAGCAGGAATGTAGAAGTGCAGTGTCAATAAAAGATATTTTGTTGTGCTTCATGTTAGATCCCTGATCATTTTTGTACAGCTCCTGTGTATGACGGAAAGACAGTTTGAAGAAGGAAGCGAGCCTGGAGAAAAATCTTGTTTGTAAAGGAAATAGAATCATTTTACTGAACAGGAATTTCCTAATTTATACATTCCCAATGTATAAATAATTCGGCTATTGAAACAGGTAGCTCGGAAGGCTGGTCTTGTAGCCTGTGTTTGAGTGTTTGCTGATTGCTCGTGTAAAAAGAAGCACCACCAAATTAGACAAAAATATCATTGTAAGATCCAATAATTTAAGCTGATTTATTTCTGAAAAAAATAGGGGCTTAAATCAAATAATGTCAGATACGCTGCTTTGGTGTGACAATTACTAATTCTTATTATGAATTCTTCTTGATATTTTACAGCGGAAAGTTTTTATGAGGAATAAAACCTTCCTCTCAGTTTTGAATTTGCCACCTTTCAGTTCCATTCTGGTTCCTTGCCTTGTGCCAGACCGAGATGATGTTTGCAGCATCTCAGTCTCTTTCATAGATCGTGTACTCCTGTGAGGTATTGCGTAATACAAATAACTTCTTTATTTTCAGTTTCTTGTATTATTATTGTCTTCTTTTTCATCTCCTAATGATGAAAGGAGGCCCAGAAACGCTGCAGTCGCTACAGTGCCAAGCAAACGTGTCCTGCTCGTTTCTGAATGAGACCAAACTCCATTTAAAGGATGCCTGGAGCTTGGCGTTCTTTACCCTTTTCCTGTTGAGACAGATTTACTAGAATTGGGATGTATAATATTTCACATGAAGGCAGGCCACTGGCGTACGGAGTAGATTAAAATGACATTATAAACCTGTGCTCCTTGCTTAATTGTTTTCATTTCTTCGTGTCCTTTCCCATTCCGGTATCCACTGAGCTCTGCTTAGCTGTGATCCCTGCCCTGTGTTTCCTGAACTGACACCGCTCGTCCAGACCCGCTAAGGCGGGTGAGCAGCGTCACGGTCACCCGCCCCGTGCTGCGGCCACTGGATGCGCTTAGAGCTCCTGCTCTCCTCATCTCTCGTGCCCATTTACTGCTTTTCTCCTCTCTCAATTAATTAAAGATTTTGACACTTCAGTGTCAACTCGTCTCTCCAAGCTCCTGCGTCCGTATGTTGGAAGGGATTGAACGGATGCGCGAGCTGGTTTGTTCATTTGTCCCCACATGGAGGCTGCGCCGGAAACCTGCGTTTTGTTCTTTATTATTATACTTTTTAATGAACTTTTTTTGGCTTCTCAGGGATGCGCAGAGGCTACGTAAATATCTCTGGGAAATTGGTGTTGGCAGGAAATAAAGCAGGAGGATGGATTTGCTTGGCTTCACAAATCATCCGCGGGATTATCTAATGCAGGTTTATTTGCTGGGTGTCCTGCGGCCGCGGCTCGGGGGTCTTGAGCTGCATCGTCCGCTAATGTCACAGTGCAGAGACCACCCGGGTGTCCAGGGGAGATCCTGGTCTGTATCAGTACGGGGAGAACCTTCTCGGTTATGGGCTTGCAAACAAATCTGATATCCCAAAGCCCTCCTGCAAGTTCAGGGAAAACCTTTAATTATAACTTGGGGCAGCACGGGAAATGCAGCCAAGCGGCGTCCCTCGTGTTTGCAGAGGGAAAATGTGGCACTTAGGGGTGTCACTCGTGTCTGTTAGCAGATTGTAGAAAACTCGGAGGCTGGCGGGGTTTGCATTTATCAAATGCAAAGATAAAGAACAATTGTGTAAAATGCATACAAATTGATCACCATCACATCAAGGTTCATTAGGCTTTTTATTAGAGATGCTGTAAGAGAGGTGAGTCCTGCAGTTAAACTATTCCCAATTAGTATTTTTAATTTATTTTTATTTTATTCTTTTTTTAACAGTAAGTACCAAATCTCAAGTTATGTGACGCTGATTTTAGCACAATTGTATCATTAGAAATACCATTTATGGAAGGTCCAGTGATACAACAGGGTAGGCTTGCTGTGTACAAATACAGTTTTAAAAGGATGTGCTACATGTTCCTAAAGGATTCAGCATTAAAAGTTGAATATATCTAATCAAATGTTTGCTTGAAATAGAATAATTATTAATCACTGGAATATCTTTGCACCTCAGTTGCAAACTTTCTAATGATTTGATTGTCCAGACCTGATTTGCAGAAGTTTGTGTGTCCTGTGCTCTCCTCCAGCTACTGGTTTGGGGTATTAATTCCTGTGTGTTTAACTCCTTGCGTGGAAGGTCCTTACAGCGGTGCTTTCTACACCAGGCGTTTCTCCACTTTTCAGTTCCCTGAGGGCCTGTCCGGGACGTGTCATTAACGGCCTCCGAAATGGGGATGAGCCCCCTGTGCAGCCCTTCCTCATGGCTCACGAGCCTTGTTTAGGGCTCCCCGTGGTGATTTTTGTGGTAGTTCATCTGCGGCCGTTCTCTGAGTGCCTCCAGCTGGAGAAGCCCTTCCTGACCCGAGCTGGTGCCTGTAATTTAAGAACTACCTGTCCTCTGTTGAGAACTTAATGACTCATGGTGGAAGGTGTAGGTCTGCTGTGGTCCTGCCAGCAGCTGTGGGGTAACGGAGCGCTCCCCACGCCGGGCTGGAGGAACAACCCATCCTTGACCACCAAGAAGCTGCTCGAGCTACGGGTTGAGGTGACGCGACGCGAAGGAGTAAAGAAAGGGATGGATTGACTTGCAAGGCACAAGGAAGGGAGGGAGGGAGGGAGGGAGGCCACTTGCACAGGGCCGTGCCCAGAGCCCCAGGCGCTCACGAGGCTTCGCGCTGTCGTTGCAGAGCCCGGCGGAGCAGGCCAAGGCCCGGCTGCAGCTCGTGCTGGAGGCGGCAGGTAAGCGCGCCCGGCGGCGCCTTTGTTTTCCCGTATTGTACGGAATTCTTGCCCATATATGTAGGTATTTATGTGCGTAGTAGAAGTGCATGCAAACACGGTTTGCACGGTGTTATCTTGGCCTGGGAGCAGCAAAGAAAGGCAAGGTGCCCGCTGTGCCCGAGTAACTCTGTTGAATTCGGACACCTCCAATTTAACTAAGAGCTGGAGGGATCCTGTGTTTCCCTGTGGTGTCTGAAACCCCTTGGGAAGCGCCCGGTCTCCATGCGGTGGTGGCAGCTTCTCCCCTGTCCCTGTACTCCACGTTGGAGTCTTTCAGTTATCTTAAAATCATTAAAAATAATCATATAGCCCTCTATAATGTCCGCCTGGGTTAGTGCTTGTAATTAATTTCTATACCTTCTGTTCCCTATTCTCACTTTCTCATTAAAACTTTTTTGGTTTATCCCTAAAAATGAAAATTTGCAGCATGTCATACATGCGGTAATAAATACCCGTTTGCAATAACTTTTGGTCCTTAGCTCAGCTTTAGGTTCTAATATTCATATTCTTAATTCATAAATGGCTATTTCCCAGACATATCATTCTTTATTTATTTTTTTCTCTTCTGGAAAGGTTTTGTTTGAAAGGGAAATGCATCTTCTGATATTTCTGGGTTTCTTTTTTCAAAAATGCATCCAGCCCTTTATATTGTACAGCTTCAAATGCCTTCATTGTTCTCCATAACTTTTAATAAATCTTTGAAGCATATAATTATAAAATAGATGTGACAGCAGAGACCAAAAAAAGCCCGATTTGTTTATACCACTCACATCTGTCACACCTCATTTTTTAATTTAACACCTGGGAAATGTATAAAAGATATCTGTGAGTTATATATCATCATGACCCAGGTCCCGGAAATTTCCAAAAACATTTAAAATGCCTGTGACACTTTTTAATTTAAAATTTCACAATTGGACTCTCAAACTTAGATTGAAGGTGCAAACTGGTCATAAATAACTCGAGATGTAATCTGTTTGTTTCTCTTAACGTTTCAAACAGAGAAAAAAGTTCTGTTCTGATTTTATTTAAGTGCTGGTAATCTTATGCATTTATGAGATAATCCTCTGCTCCCTCCGTCAGTCTTGTTTTTAACTAATTAAATTGAATTTTTATTAAATCCATGCAATGGCAGTTTTGGTAATTTTAATATTTTTTTTCCATATATTCCTTTTTTCTGTGTTTATGCATTGCAAAATAAGCAAATGTCGTTATCTTTACATTAAAAATAAGTAAATAAATAAAACCAGAATGTTACTGAGCAGATGTTTTCAGCAGAAATGTCTCATTCTGATAATATAAAATTGTTTTAAAGGCATTACTTTTTGTACTAAGTTGTTGGTTTAACTTTTTGGAATAATAATCACTCAAGAGTTTAGAACCAGTTTCTAACTTGATTTTCAGTGGTGTTTTTGTATTGTTGTTTTCGCATTTAAATGTTACGATGTTGAATAATAACTAAGTATTGTATGAAATGCCTCGTTCCAGTATTTGGGGTAAACCTGAGCCACATAGGTATTGTCTGGTAATGCTGTTCCCCTTTCGAGACACCAAACCAGTTTCATCCTAACAGCTCCAAGTGCCCCCTGAGCACTGGGAGGCCTTTGGGAAGGTCGCATCGTTGTTCATGTCTTACCGAAACGCTTGTGCGTTGGCTTCTCAAACTCCTTTTTCTGATATTTTTTTTATTAAGACCTCATATTAATCTCATCCTGCGTTGTTTGTATTCAGATTTGCTTGTTTTATTCTGAAGATTTTCATATCTTACTATACTTTGAAAGTATTAACTGAGAACGGGTTACTTGGCTTCTTAAGCAAATATTTTGTTTTTTGACATGATGGAAATGCCTTTGGCTAAACATAACAGAAATACAGCACAAGAGCATCTTAACTGTGTAAGATACATCACAAAATATATTAAATATTAACATGCTTAAGATACAAGTTATTTCTCTATAAAATACTGATTTTCCTGTAGGAGCAGTTTGACTTTAACTTCAAGCTGTCTGATGGGCTTTGTAGCTTGTTTCAGCCTCTTCCAAGATTATATTTATATGCTCTTCATCGTGTGCTGTTCACCGGAGATAATAATGGATTTATTGGATTGGGTTAATTTATTTTATTAAGCAGGTTCCTCTCTTGCTTAGCCCCATCCGATAGTTTAAATTTCCATGTTTCCTTTGTCTGTCCTTGTCTCCTTCCCTGGAGATGCTGGCAGTGCGCAGGGATGGGATGCTGCAGCCTGAGCAGGGCCTTGCACTCAAGTGCTGGTTCTGTCTATATTTAAAGAGCAAAGAAAACAACTGCAGTGTAAGTTTGTGTCTGCATATGTACATTTACACACACACATATAGATATTCACCTGAAAGCTTACAATTCTTCAGATTTTTTTGATCCATGAGTCTTTATGCCTCATAAATATTTTATCTCAGACTTGTTCTGTGAGACATTTAGGCATTTTCAGTAGTTTACACGAAACCCACAGGGTTGTGTTCCTTGTCAGTGGGTCTAGGTGGGAGTGAAAGCAGCCAGGTCACCTCAGCTTGTTCAGGGCAGCTTTTTATTGTTGCAAACAGCTCAGTTTTAGACTCACCTCAGTACCTGAAGCATACAGAGATTGGGAAAACTGCATTGACATCAGGATTTCAGTTCCTGCAGAAGAGGTGCGTGTTTTTTAAGAGAAAACTTGTGGTCTTTGTTTTATTAGAGTTCACAATGTCTGAGGGTAGTTTGTTCAAATTTAAAAATGAAAATTCTCCATCTTTCTCCAAGGATAGGGAATTTCAGTCTAAAAAGGGTTGGTTTGTGTTCATGTGAATCCGGATAGTAAAGAGCTCACCCTGCGTTCATGGCAGGTACTGCGCACAACCGCAGTAGCTGTGTACAAGAGTCACTAGAGGCACTGATAAGGGATGCAATTTCCAAAAGAAGGTCAAGTAAGAAAAGAAGAAATGAGAAGAAAAAGGCACAGATAGCCCATGTTTTTCTTTATTCTTTGTCTGGTGCTCCAGTGGAGGATGTCAATGGAAGGGTTGTCTTCTCAATCTGAAGATGCCTGTGTGATCTCCCATTGAGAGTATGTTTGTTTCACATCAATCTGTTGACATGGAAATTATACTCAAAATGTAGAAACTGGATATCCCTGTGGCTTTAAGCAGGAGGAGGAATGTTGTGTACTGAGTGCACTCATATGTTGTGTATTTAGAGCTATGGGTGTTGGAAATGCCTTCGCCGTCTCAGCTCTCCCAAGTCCTGTTCTGGCGCGATGGCCCTGGTTAATGAACGTTAATTACAGGTTATTGGGCTCCTTCCTTCCTCACTGCTCTCTCTGCCACCAGAGATGCTCGAGCTTGGGGCAGCTGAATATCCAGTGGCCTCCTGGTCAGCTGCAGGAGGAATGGGAGACCAGTTCAGGGTGGAAAGAACCGTTTATCTGGAGTCTAACTTAGATATTTGTGTAGGAAATAGCCACCAATCTCTCTGAAAGCTCAAATACAGAAGATAGTAAAAAAAAAGTGGGCTTAATTTTAGTTAATTAATTAGTTAATTTAGTTTTGATGCCTCTGGGTTTCCCTCTTTGGGGGAGAGCGGCTGAAGTTCTGCTCCTCCGCCGTAGCTGTGCGGGCGGAGGGGACGTGGGTGTCTTCGTGCTCGGGGATGTATTGCTGCCCTGGCCTCAGTTTGTGCTGATTTTGCCCTACTCTTTAAGTAACTGTTTTCTTTGTCAGTGTAAGTGTATGCCAGTATCTTTGTTCTGATTAAACAGGGTGATATTTGGAGATGGGGAAGCCCTCCACTCGAGGAGGCCGATTTGGGTTTTATAAAAACCACTACTCGGCGGAAGTTGGTGGCCTCGGTTGCACATTTATATTTCCATGACTTTATTTCCTTATCCTCCTGCGCATTTGGGTACGAGAGAGCCTTTTTAGCAGCGCCTGGCACCGCCGCAGCGACTTGCCCCGTGTGAGCAGATGTTAAGCAGCAGTAGTTGAATGTTAATTTGGAGAGGGTGGGATGGTTAAGCCCATCTGAAGTGCGTTGCATGTGGGCCTTGCCGCCCGCGCTACAATGCTTTTGTCCCTTGGGAGAATTTTAAAGCTAAACCTCTTTCTCTTTGTCGCTCTATATGGACTCTCTCAAGTCGGTATAAAGCAGATCATCCCTAGGCTAAAGCTCTCCAGCTTTTGTTAGCGGGCTCTGTAGACCTGTAATTAGGCCTCCTGGCAGGCCTTGCCGGCCGGCTAATGGTCATATGGAGTTTCTATGGGGCAGGCTGGCTTTGTGCAAATCCTTCGCGGGGCTGCGTTTCTGGGTCACTTCCTACCAGGACCGGCCTTTGTGGCGCTGCCCCGCGGGCTGCGCGGAGCAGCTTCCCTTGACCGTGGGCAGCGCGCTTTGGCGCGCACAATCCGCCCGCCTAATCCCCAGTGTAAACAGAGGATTTAGCCGAGCTTCTGTCACTTACCCTCGCCAAACCACTTGGGTGTCTGCGAGCGCTTTCCCAGACTTCATTACCGAGCGGCACCGCGGGGCCGCGCGCGCGTCGGGGCCAGCGACGCGCTCCCTCTTCTCGCTCGTCTTCAGAATAAAAAGTTTCAGCAACTAGAACTCGGTCTCAGATAAAAATTAAGAGAAAACTTGCAACCTCCAAAGCAGGTTATGTGTGCCAAAAAGTGTTACCAGGCACCCGTGCACCCGATTAAAACCGGGGTGAATATTGAGAGTGCAAACGCGCCGATAGGAAACAGCGTTTGGGCGTTTTGAGCCATCGGTTTTGCCGCCCCTGCCAAAGTAGCCGGTAAATTTTTCTCCCGCGATGAGTCGAGCTCTCTGCTCCCTGTGTAAAGGCGATTACAAAAGGCAATTGATCTGGATTTTCAAAGGTCCAGAGTTGAAAAAAGTGACTGATCTATTTTGGGAATCTGCATTTCAATCTAGTGGTGAAAGCGCATTCAAGAATAGAGCGTTTTTGTGGAAGGAATTCCCGATCGAGCTTATTTAAAGGAGGCTTCAGAATCGAGGTACTAATATGGCATTAGCAATATAGGCTAAAAATTGATGAATAGAAATCATAAGCATTTAACATTTATCAGATCCGTTTGACAGCAATTCTGGATATTGGATGTTTTAGTCATTATCTTTGAATTATGCTATCAGATTGCCTCGTTTAATTTGGTACCATGCATCTTTATTGCAGTTTTACATACACTTTAAAGAGAAAATAATGGAATATAACAGGTGCTTTGGCTTTAGCTGCTGTAAAAATGCAAGTGTAAATGTAATAGCATTTATTGCATATCTTTTTAGCTAGCCATTGGCAGGCGTTCTTTTGGGGAGGCAAAAATCCTAATTTGTGCTCATGTCTCCTGATAAATAGACAGTCAGATATTCTCTACTCTCTGGTATTAAACTGGCTCATAACAGATGTGGCCGAGAGGACCACATACGTAGACTGTATGATTTTAGTCTGGTGGAACTAATAGGATCACTTGCTACTTTGTAGATTCATGCTTTTCTTTTACTTTAATAAAAACTGCTTAGTTAAGTAGGATGGCTTCTATTTTGCTTTTTTCTAGCTATGCAAAGTAGTGAGGCAGGCAGGTGGCAATAAGCGGGAGATCTTTTCTATGGGTACTTATTTTGAAATAATGAATTTTATAAAACATTTACTGGCTCCTCAGTTTGGCTCTGGCTTTCATATTTTTAAGCATGTTGCTCACTGGAAATTTGCTAGTCTTGTACTGAACTTCTGATAAGCAGACAAGTTCAGCGGGCCTGGTAAAGACGTTGCACGTGTGCACAAAGGATTTTACCCATTTCATGGAAATATTTCAGATGGGATTTTCAATAATATTTCCCTTAGCTATTACAAGAACGAATACATCTTAACAAACATAAGAATTGCTGAAAATTGGAAAGGTCAGTATGGTTGGTGCGTGTCCAGCTGGAGCCGGAATGAAATTCTTCTTCCTGTCAAACTGTTGATTTGAGCAGTGTCTACTGACACTTCGGGTGATTCGATTTTACTTCCATTTAGAAAATTTCCTTACTTCTGTGAGCAAAGACGTCAGGTGGGGAACAAATAGTCCCAGAGAACGCAGCAGCCCCAATAAGCCAAGCCTTGGTGCGAGGCGCTCGATGTTGAGATCCTTCGTACAGCCTGTGTGGAGCTACGGTAGGAACCTGCATTAGCTGGCGAGTCTCGAAGGGGAAGCTGCCCTTGAGCAGCCAGCCCTGGCTGCACATCCCTGCGTGTGCCCTCGGTGTCCTGTCCCCGTCGCGGCACGGCCAGCGCGGCGCAGCATTCCCGATGCCGCTGCTCCTGCCGCTCCGCTCGCCCCGGGTAAGAGCTGCTCTGCGGAGAGACACCGAGCTGGAGAACACGCACCGGAGAGACGCCCTCGGCTCCAAGGACACTCCACTTCTCACCTCTAATTGTCATTCTGGCAGTTTAATTTACAGCCTTTTTATTTTCTGGAGTTACTACAAATACCTTGTAGTTTAGGATTCCTTTGGAGATCGCCTGGAGGAGAAATTGGCTCCTCCAGAGTTTTGAAGAGAGTCGCCTAATGAGTAGCCTAATGACAGAGCACCGGGGGGAAAGGGAACGGCCGCGGCCTCTCTCGGTGTGAGCGAGCCCTGTGCTACGGCTTCCCTTCCCGCTGTGGAGAAGGTTCTTTGAGGGCTGCAGAGCGGGGGATCCTCAACACCCTCCCGTGCGGATCCCTGCTGCTCCCGTCCCTGCGTGTGGGACACACGGGGGAGCTGGAGTCGCCCACGAGGCAGGAGCCGGGTCCTGGCGGCCGGTTGCCCCCCCAGGGCTGTCCCAGCCCCTTCCTGAGCGGGTCTGGCCGCGCTCCAAGCTCGGTCATCTCTGCATCCCAGCGAGTCCATCCTCCTTCCAGGGGGCTGCACACTGATTTCCCTGTCCGCCTGCGGTCTCAACTGTTTTCCTGGTATATCCTTCGGTGTGGGCGCATATTTAAAAACAGGAGGCTTTATCCTCTGGGAGTTAGCTTATTTCGGAAAGACATTTAGTTACGGAGTTACTGAACCCAGTTCTCCTGCTTTTGCTCACCGAGTTTCTAGGTCAGCTGCTGCTTCCTACTCAATCAACAGATTTCCAAGCGTCCAAGATCATTTAGCTGGCAGCATCAGCAGGAAGAGCACTTTGGAACAAGCTCTGCAGGATACAGAGGTTTCCAGAATGAAATGTTCTTCTCAACAGTGTATTTGAAATAGATGTTTAAAAGAAAAGAAAGAAAATTATACTGTATTCATTAGGCTGCAGGAGCTTTGAATCCGTATCAGATGCCTTCCCGGACCTGATTGTGGCTCCTGCCTTTACATCTAGTAATTCCCAGAGCCCTGAGGACCGAGGAGAAGACAGGCCTGATTAATATTTATCACTGCGAGCTGGCATATTAGTAGTATTTTTGAAGCCGCTTCGTTCCTGGCTGAACTTCCCACCGTGTTGCCGCTCTCCGGCCGGTGCCGCGGCGTGCGCGGCCGCCCGCCCCGTCTCCCGCGGCTCCCGTTAACCTCTGCCGCGGGGCTCGTGGGCAGCGGCCGCCGCCGCTTTGATTCTCCGTGGGAAAACTGCAGCCGCGCTAATTTAGAGTCTAAGGGGCTTTTTCTTTTCTTTTCTTTCAGAAGTTTCTCGCTCCCTCTGTTTCTGAACTCCGGGGCTTGGGAGAAGGGTTCGCTTGGAGAAGGGTTCCTGGCCTCGGGAGAGCTCAGCCCGTGCTCGCGCCAGCCCCACTCGCCGCCTTTTCCTGCTCACCGCCTTTCCCGCTGCTCCATGGCTCTGGAAGTGGGAATGCGGCTGTAACCTGGGGGTCGGAAGCGTAAATCTAGACATCTCAATACAAAACTCAAGAAGTTGGCCTTTCACTTCTTCATTTGGTAGTTGGAGCGCCCATCCCGGGGCGTTTCCACTATCCATCAGTGTTGTGTTAGTCCCAAGCAGGGGAAAGCCAGACCGGGACGGTATTGGAAGCAGGGATGGTGTTGGAAGCGGGATGAGCACACCTGGTTTGCATCACGGCACCGTAACCTGCAACGAGCTGGATTAGCATATTGCAATGCACACAGGCTCCGTGCTTGGATCTGAGCCAGGACTATGTTAATAATTACGGCAAATAGTAGCAAATGATAAGAAATACAAGAAAAGGTATGTTGGGAGAGATTTGTTAACCACTTACACTGTGTTTTATCAGAGTGGGAGGTCGCCAAGGCTGGATTTGTAAGGATGCACAAAGGGCCTGAACTCACCTGGGTCGCCTGCTCCAGGGAGCTCTAGAGCCGGACATAAACGCTTATACAGCTGGACTTAAATATTTGTATTCAGACATTACTTGCTCTTAATTTGTTGGCAAAGCTACATAGTCTCATTAGGCCACTAAAAGAGCAATGCTTCCTGCATGCAAAGCTTGCCCCTACTTTAAGAAATCGTTACTCCAAGTAGTTTTGTAAGGTATTAATGCTCTTGTCCTTAGGCGTGCGTGATTTGGAAGTGCAGTTCTTTTCTGTCATTGCTGACCAAGGAAACCCTCGAGTAATCAATAATTCCTTCAATAACTCCTTCCGTTTCGTTTTAAAGTTTACTGGAAAAATGTAGAATCTGAATTAAACAAATATGGGGCGAGAATAAAATGTATTTGAAACAGAGCAATTACATTCTGATGGTTCAAATGTGATTGTAGTGGTGTCTAAAAACCATTTGTACATGAGCCTATTTTAGGCCCATGTAAGAGAGAAAAAGAACGTTTTGAGCCATTTTTGTGAAATAGAATTCAGTGTATTTGTTCTTCTAGCTCCAGCTAAGGAGTAGTTGCTAAAAAGTCCCCCCAAAATACCCATGGAATTATCACTGCTTTGGTACAGATAGGGCTGTCATTTGAAAGGGGACCTGCCCGCAGCCCTCGCAGTAACTGCGGTGGTTAATGGACATTGCTGCTTTTAGGGATAATCCGAAAGCTTTTAGAATTTCTACTTTTTGTTACGTTTTTGCAAGAGCTCTGTTTTGCGCCTCCAAGAAACAAAAGTATCTCCTGCTTACATTGTAACTAATGGGATTTTTCAGTAATATTGTAGCATATGGTATACGTGATTTTGATGCAAATATGTGTGCTAATTATGTGCAGATGAATCTTGCAGTGCTGCCATTGATCTTAAGTCAAAGACAATTTCTCAGTTAGCTTAAGTTTTATATCTATTCATATCTAGCAACTTTGCCCAGTAATTTAATTACACACTCTTTTGGCTGCAGAAACCATATGTGGTTGTGTGGATATTTTCTATTTAAGCAGTCCTGCTGGGAAACATTGCATCACCTTAGCAGAGATAGAGAAGTGTTTTATTTGTTGTGTTTAACGTGATCTCTTGGCCTTGTCTCTGTATAGGAACCTGCTTTGGAAACACGTGCTCCTAAACGCGTCCTTGTCCCCCGTCCCGCCGGGAAGGGCTCCCTGCCCAGGGCTCCGCGGCGTCACGGATAGATCCCCCCCGGTACCGGGTCGGTCCCGCGGTCAGAGAGGTTCAGAGAGCCGCAGCGGTCAGAACAGGGTCCAAGAGGGAGCACCACGGCCCGGGAGGCTGCAGAGCCGCCCCAGTGCGGAGCGGTGGCCACGGGCCCCCTCGGCACCTCCCTTCGTGCCACCTCGTTCCCAACTCGTCGTATTGATCGTTTCTCCCTTGAACCGGGAACGATAGTTAGCACGGTAGGAACATTCCTGTATTGCGATAATTGGAAGAATGTTTATCACAACTTTATTAAATGGGGAGAAATAATCATGCTATTTTTTCCTAAATGGTTTCGTTTGCTCGTGTTTGCTTTGTTGACCCAAATGAATGAAATTAGAACAAACAATCTCGGAGTCGTTTGTAATCAAGAGCTGATTAATGGAGTTTGGTTTCATAGCCATTATTCATTCAGGAACACCTGATATCTTTCCCATAAACAAATTGTGTTTGTCCAAATTAAGAAATTAAATGAAGCATTTGATGAGTTTATGATTGACCCTTCCAACTCGGAGCCCATTAGTCAATGTCGTTATCATACAAACCTGGTTGACTAATGTGCTGTCTAACGAAGCATGTGGATTTATTATGATTTCTGATTAATGCGTGCTGCAAGCCACACTACTAGATTGTAATAATTTTTTGATTTTCATTTTAGCGGTCGCTGAAGATTTTCATCTGTGATGAAATGCATTTATGTCCCATTAGATTTAGAGATGATTATGAGGTGCCGACTGAATAAATCTTAAAATACAGGAGTGGATGCTTTAGAAAGATGCCTTTTCCCCACGGTACTGTTGTCTTCAGCTTTTCCACGGCTGCTGCCCGTCACTTAATGGGAACTTGTGACGAGGAGGTGCGGAGGAATGAGGTGGTTGGAAGGCTCTGTAGAAATAAGGTGCTCTGTAGAAATAGGCATTGCCTGCTTTCTTTCCTATAATTTGTGCTTTTTTTGTTTTATGATCTTTTAATATTTGTATTCAGAAAAAAAAAGAATTCTACTGGAGGGGCCGCTCAGATACACAGGGTATTTTAAAGAGTGTACACGAGTAACTCCTGCCTATGGGGATGTTCTGGGAGAGCAGATTTTAAGATAAACTTGTATAATCTGATGGCTTTGTTTTATCCTTTAAATACCATAACTAATAGTATTTGGAGAAGTCATTTTCAGTTTTAGCTATCAAAATTTTCTCGTTTGCCCTTCAAAATGTCATCAAAAATGCTCAGTGCTCCGTGCAAAAGGCGTGTGAAGAAATCAGTTGGAGCCAAGTAGTCCCTTCCTGGGGTGGAAGGCAGATACCTGCAGCAACCTGTGTTCTTCTGGGTGTTCTGGAAAACTTTCTGAGGAGCTGTAGCACGGACGGGCTGTGGAAACAGCTTGTTTTCTGCTCTCCTCAAGGTGGTCTCTACTGCAGGGCAAGCAGCGTGCGTGTGGTATGTCCGTGTTAGGAGGAAACGGTAGTTCTGGATCCGCTCGTTAGCGGTTATACTGCAAAAATGGAGTTTTTATCTGATGTATCACTTTTTTTTGTCACCATTCCATATTAATCCTTGTGAGAGGAAGAGCAAAATCCTGGATGGCCCTCGCAGGTGATAGCTAATGCTGCTTGCTTTCTCTGGACGCTGCCCCCGCGATGTTTTCAGTTTTAAATGGAAAAGCACCCAAATCCACTGGGGTAGCAATACAGTGCTATGTCAGAGGTATGGAGAAAAGGGGGAAAAGGGGCAAAAGGATGATTTTTGTGGAGAAAGAAATGCCGTGTCCTCCTTGAGGCAAGTGGCCCTGCTCCTGTGCAGCTCCAATGGGGCAGGATGGTGCCTGAGGGGGCAGCGGGACGCCCTGCGCGGGCTGGGCTGCAGCTCGGGCCCTCCAGCACCGTCCGCGACTGCTCGTCCGGCTGATGCTTTCAGGGACCAAGCGGCAATTCAGCTCCCAATATATCGTGTGTGTTAGTGACTTTGGTCCATGACGAAATGCTTTGAAAAAGGCACCGTCCCGCAAGCGCCCATTGCACAGTGTGCGCTGAGCTGCGCCTGGTGCTGGTAGGAGAGTGCGTTTAGAGAATTCGTTCCAAAAATCGCCCAAATATGCGATGAATGACCTTGCAGTAACTGCATGGAACTTTACTGGCCTTTGGCATTTAAAACTCATAATCCCTTGGCTGGGGGTTAGTTGTGCAGGGAGACCTCAACAAGAGCCATCCTGCTTGTGTTGGTCACCCCAGCAGGAAAAAGGGAAGGGGTTTGAAACACTTAACTCCCAGCAAGGGGAAATCTGACACCCTAAGTGAAGAACCCACGGAGGGAGGCTCCGTCCCCCATCTCTGAGGTTCGGTTTGTTCCTTCCCAAAGCAGTGGCTGTTCCACTGGCGTTGCAGAAGAACAAGTGTCTGCAGCAGGGGCTGCTGCTGCCTGACGGAGCGCGGCGGCCAGAGCAACAGGGGCCCTGGCACCAGCTGGCCCTTTATGTTCACGCTCGGTGTCATTACGTGTAGTCGGTGGAGGTTAAATAGTGCCCGTTGTGTTGCTTGATACCCGTACAGCACTGAAATGCAGGACAAGGCAGGGATATCTGTATCTGCTTGGGTGCTATCAGGCCTTTTAATAGAAGTAATTTGCACTGAGAATTGATAATAATTGATCCTACACCTAATAACTTATTTAAATGAAAATTCAGTGCTATAAGCAGTATTTTAGCAGTGTTTCTATTAATTTGTATGTCAATACGAGAGGAAAAAAAAAAAGCAGTTGCCATTGGGAAAAGCACAGTTGAATTTTGTCTTGGAAATTCTTCGCACTTGCAGGTGTCCATCCCCTTGCATCCCTGGTTGGAGTCCCGTGCAGGGAGGTGCAGCCGGAGGCTCCTCCTGGTTTGCAGTAACACGAAGGGGCAGGAAGGAATCAGCACTGGGAGCCCAGGGCACTGTGGAACGGCTGGAGGTTAAATGGAGGGAAGACCCGCACGCAGGACAGCTGCTGGTAGGGAAGGGAGAGGGAAAGGGAAAGAGAGGAAAGGTTGGGTACTGTTCACATGGGCACCTGATCAGGACAAATGAGTGCAAAAGTAGAGTTGCAAAACAAGGATTTGTATTCATGCTGGCAGTTTTGTTTCGGATCCTGACCAGTAGTGTGTGGTTTTATATAGTCTGGATCTTGCACTTTTGCAACGCACAAATTGAAAAGGGTTCCAGAGAAATTCTCCTTCAAGCTTTTGCATCAGCCCTGCCCACTTTGAATAAATTGTAGAGAAAGTTCAACTTCATTTTTTCAAATCTGGGTTTAAACCTCAGAGAAATCTAAGGGATTTGCCCTACAGTGTTTGCATATGTCACTGTAATCTCTGCTTTTCCATGGGTTAACAACTTGAGCAAACTTAGGCATAAATTCCTGGGGACAAGAAGCAGTGAGTTCTTGATGCAGCAGCTACTTGTTTTATTCCAGATTGCTGTATCAAATATTGAGGGCTGTGAAGTTCTGCAAAGAAAAGATCTCCTGTTTTATTTTTTTTTTAACAAAAGCAAAACATCTTTCCTTGACCATCTTCAGAAATGCATTTGTGTAGATAATTCATCTCCATCTTCAAAGCAGAACAGAACATGCCCAGCTCAGAAGAATAAACTGAGGGAAGCCAAAACATGTTAAATTTTAGCCTCAACAGTCAGCCCAGCAGAGCTGCAATAAACAAATAATCCTAATAGGATGTTGTGCTGTCATCATCCCACAATATATTAAGTTGCTCATCTTGAGCTTCAGTATAGAAGTGCAATTATTACCTGTGTGTGTTGTTCAAATTATTTTTCACAAAACATAAATTTAAGCAGAGCGTTATTTACCCACCGTCTAGGGGAGCTTGTGGCACTTCTATTTTATGTGTCGTGTTTGTCCCCGGCCAGTCTCCTGCCTCTAACTATGAGGATCCTCCTTGAGTGTTCCCAGGCTGGTGGTGTTGGTCCATCAGACCTGCTGGAGGCGGCAGCGCAGCGCTCGGTCCGTGCTCTAAATCAGACCCAGTTTTGTCTTTAAGCAAGGCAGGTTGCTGGAGGCTCTCAATGCCTGGAGGCCCTGCACTCCCCTACCAAACCTTTGGCCCACCAGCTCCTCAGTGCCTGGGCAGTGACGTGGGCAAGTGTTTTGCTATGGGGATGTAGTTTTTTTTATTTCCTTTTAGCTGTAAATATGAGCACGAACTCATGAACTTGAGAACTGCCCGTGCTCCACTGCGTCGGCGGCACCTTCAGCACTCGGTGGTGTCTCCCGCATCGGTTGACGTTGCTCATGGACATGGTGCAGGAGGGGATGGGACATCGATGGTCCCTCCCACAGAGCAGGGAGATTAATTTGTGTCTTTTTGGTGTCATTGTCCATGTTCTCCAGCCCGTGCGTTCGGAGCCGTCGGCCGCGCGGGGCGGTTGAGCGGGGCTGCACCCGAGAGCCGGAGCATCCGTCAGCGGGGCCGTTGCGCGGGCGCTAACGCGCTCCCAATGCAGCCCTCAATTACTAAGCCCTTGTGAGGCCTCACGAGGCGGTCCCGTGACGCTAATGGTATCGTTATAACCTTTTTAACTTCTTGTTCCTCTGACAGAGCACCACAATAACAGCAGTGGGATTGCCCTTGGCAAGCAAAAACTCATTTTGAGCGGATAATAAGTATTTACTATTTAGATAGCTGGCAATAAAATTTCTCTGAATGAGATTTTCCTGAGAAAATACAAACTGATTAAATTACTTTCTTTAATGGACTGGTGAAGCATGTAATAATAGTTTGTCCAAGCAGTGACTCTAATGCTCAGCTGTTTTTTTTTTTTTTTTTCAGTGAAAACACAAGCAGATTTTTTTTTTCCCCAAGCAGAAATTTTCACTGGAAAACTTGCGGCTTGCAGGGAAAACTTAGAGATTTAGAGGCATGAGAGATTTATTTCTTCCTAGAAGCGCATAATAATTTCAAATGCTGATTTCAGATAATTTCACATTCCAAATGCGGTGCCGGTAGGAGCAGGGATTCCCGGGGCTGCCGCATCCCGGCGGGAACAGCTCCGGGACAGGCCCCGCTAAGGGTGATGGTCCCCAGGTGAGGCTGAGGATGCAGGAGATCGGGGAAGGGTCTTGGAAACCTCCTGCTAGAACACACGCACGTATTTAAAACACCTGGTTTTACTGGATTTCTGAGCAAATAATGCCAAAGTAAGCGAAATCAGGAAAACAAACCTCAAGAAGAGTACAATAAAAGAGCAGATTTCACAGATACCTGAAAGTCTGAGGAAGTCTGAACTTGTAAATTTACAAATATTTACAAATGATTTACAAATATTTACCCTCCTTTCTAACTGAAATGCCCTGGGTCACCATTAGAGCAAGTAGGGAGGCTACTTTGACACGCGCTTGGAGGAATATTTCTTATTCCTTTTATCAGTGGTGGTTTTAGCAGTTCATGCTGGCCCGGATGCATCTTCTTGGCACTGATTTTGGACATCTTTAACACACATACGCACAGTAAACCACTAATTTCCATAACTTCCTTGTCAGAGAATTTCTTATTGTTGTAATAATAAAACTTACTGAGATGTGATTCTGAGTATTATCCCCTTATGTTAAATATATCTGAGTATGCATAGCTCATAAATACTAATTTACAGGCATTTATTTTCTCTCAAACTCTTGGCACTGCTGTGCAATTTTTTTCTGGCATTTTTTAATTCTAGAGAATCTGTATTTGTGGCATTGAGCGATACAGGGGATCCCACCTAGCCCTGGCAGTCCTGCAGGAAGAAGGAGGATAATATTGCTTTTCCTTTTTGAAACTGAACATCAGTCACTACTCGAACTGCGGTGACGTGCAAACAAATTCATAATCTCCAGTATATTTGATTTGAAAAACTTTAGCTTCCCCAGTCCAATAACTCCCTTGCAGTGTGTTGTAACGCGGTGCAGCTCCTGCAATACCGCACGGTTTATAAATTGGAACCGCTCTGGTTTTGGACGTACCCAGCTGCGTGACGGATAACGGTACCTACCCGTCCTAAAACCTTGATTATAAAATGGGTGTGAGTCAGCGCGCAGCTCTGCTCGCTCGCGAGGCCTGCTTGGAGCGGGAGGACGGACACGCGTGACATCGCAAACACCGGAAAAAGCGGGAATAAAGAATTATCCCTGTTATAGCAGCGCCGCAAGTGCTCACTAATTTTTATTGGGTTGTGCAACTTCTGCGTGTGACTTCATGCTGTGTGCAGATATTCACCTTGACTATTTTCACTCAGGAGCTGCGTGTCGTTTATAGCCAAGGGGATATTTTCTCACATTTATGCTCTTGTTCCTGTTAAATCTGCAGTTGGCTCCACTCTCCATACGAGCTTGTTGCACGTTACCATCAAACCGAATACCGTAACCAAACAGCACTTACTGCAGCTCGATGTAATCTTCAGTGCTGCTGGTTGCTCTGCTTGCAACACGTGAGTGAGAGGGGGTCAATAATCGCAGAATCATCCCAGAAATGGTTTGCTCGGCAAAGCCAACGGCGCGGGGAGCGTCCGTGCCCGCGCGGGGCAGCAGCAGGGGCTGCCGGCCGGGCTGGTGGCACCAGCTGCAGCCTCGAGCCGGTGGGTTTCCCCACGTGCAAGATCCTCCGCTCGTACAAACTGCTCGCAGTTCTACTCAGTTTTCATCATTGTTTTCTAGATGTTTTTATTTAATATTTCAGCCCGCATCTAGCAGGGTAAGAGCTCTCGCGCCTGCTCTTTAAGGCAATTGAGCTGTTACTTCTAAATAAAGCTGTCTCGGAAGAGTTGTTGAGAGAAACTTCAGTGGCTGCTGGCTGCAGATAGACGTGTATCTTGTTGTAAATCCGTATAAATAAACGTCAGCTCTAAGGGTACTTCAGCCCGTAGAGCTGGTATCTCACCCCGGTTCTCTGCAGGGCCGTTTCCCAAAGCGCTGCCCCTTCCCCTGGCTGTTGTCACCGCTGCCCTGGGGTAATGCACCCAACATATGGGTTACTTGCTGAGCCAGAGCGAACCCCCAGGTTGAACATGGGGCAGAGGGGTCTGTGGTGGATCAGGGGGTGCGGTTGACTTTGGGCTTGATGGTCTCCAAGGTCTTTCCCAACCGTAGTGGTCGGGCATGAAATGCTTTAAGGGGCTCGCGACGTCCCCAGCAAGTTGTTGTGCTGCACGGTCGTGTCCCGGAGCACGGGACTGAGCGGCCTGCAGGTGACCCGGGTCGAGAACACGGAGCAGGACGGACACCTTGCGGGGCCAGCAGCTCGAGGAAGGGATTTCGTGCAGACCAGGAGCGAGTCCCGAGTCCCGCGGTGCATGAGCGTTGCCCTCGGTGCAGCAGAATCGTTGCCCTCGGTGCAGCAGGGCTGCCGGCGGCCGTCCCCTTCGCTCGCTGCTGTGCTCTGTGCCACTAGCGTTTCCCGAGCTCGTCGTATTTCACACCATTTACATTTTCTAATAATATGTGCAATGCAGCCTTAAAGTAATCTGCGGCGGCAGAGCCAGCAGAGTGTTGTGCTCGTAAGTTACAGCGACCTGAAATTGAAATCTAATTGGGCAAAGTTTATGGAATTTCTGGTGTTGAATAATGCTATTTATTTATTACTTTGTTATAGCTCTGTGCAAATATATAGATGCACATGTCTGTGCTAAAATTATGCTGTCCAGACTTACGAGAGCCAGTTGGAATCTCTCAAGGCTGCAGATGAGGGAGTGTAAATGCAAGTGTATATTACGAGACGCGTGCCCTTGGAGGTGACTTTCTTGCTGATGACAAATCCTTCCTTAAATCCTCTCCGAGAAACCAGCCCTTTGTTGGTTTCGAGTCTTTGATTTTTCTGTTTTCCCACTTGCCCTAATGGGTACTAATAGGTATTTTTTAGAAACAGGAATTTATTTGCAACGCATTAAGACGTGTAATACTTCAGAAACATGTTTGATATCCAGAATTCTTTTCTGAATTATTTAACCAGGACTGCAGCATACTGTTTACTCAGTGATGTTGAGAGCGGTGTGTCGTGCGGGTGTAGTTTTCTTTTAATGTAGCTATTGAATTCAAACCCACATCGCTCCTGGCTTCGTTCCAGGACTGATCTGCTGTGCGTAGTGAAGATAAATTGTTTGCTTTCAGCAGCATTTCTTCATCTTCATCAGTTAATCTGCAATGAAATTTTACAGTCAGCCACTGAATTTTTAAGCAATATATTTACCCCTTTTATCCTGGGGGAATATTTAATAATGCCGTGTACAGTAAATGATTATCGTAGCTAACGATACAAGCTGAGGATGTACAGTTGCCCATATTTTTTGCCGTCAGGATGGGCTCCTCGCCGGACCGCGGGGCGCTGCCGCGGCGCTCAAGGCTATCGGGTGTAATTGAGAGCGGCTGGCAGCGGCAGTAAGTCTGCCGCACAAATCTCGCCTTGACGCACACTCCCCCTTTTGGTGCCGGGTGTCAGGTTCTTTTGGACGCCTGTCGTATGATTCTGCAGTTAGGGCGCAGTAAATCCCGCGGCTTTTCCGCGCCCGGATCCAGCAGCGTCCGCTCGCTGGGGACGCCGTGTCCTGGCGCTCGCTGGCCGCAGCCTCTCCAGCTTTCTGCTGCATCCTGCTGTTTGCTTCCCCAAAATACCTCTTTTCTCGTCTTTTTGTCTTCTGTTGCTTCCCATAGGTTTTTCATCACTCTCCTGGTACAAACCGAGAATCACCGTGCCCGTGTCACGAGCCAAGTTCCTCCTTTCTTGAGAATTCCTCGCAGTGCTTCCGTGTGCGTGAAACGTGGTGCCTGCGTGTCTCGTTGTCCAGTCTGTACCACGTTTGCATTTATTCTTCGTTTGTAATTGCGATTACAGCTGCATTTTTATATCGAGGACTTCATTCATGTGAACATGACTGTGTTTAATACGAGGAGCCTGTGATAACTCCGTGTTACGGGGAGCTTCAGGACCTCTTAGGCTCCGTGCTGCCTGCAGAGAGCAGCGTCAGCTCAGGTGTCTCTGGTTAGACACGTGTCCAGAGGCTGGAAGCCTGCCCAGGTGAGGCCGGGTCGCTAATGTGCGCTTCAGCTATCTGCAGTCTAAACTAGATTAGCCGTAGTCACGTCCTCTCGCCTGTGGCTTCAGAGGAGACGCGCTGTAAACGATAAATAACGCTGATAATCGGCCAGATTTGCTCGGGCAAGGGAGACAGCTGTAAATCTGCGCGTTATCAGCTCTTGTCTTTGAGGCTTATTCGGGTTTCCTCTTTTGAGCATTAGCAGTTTTGTTCTTCAGAACCCACGGAAACCCATATGTTCGGCTGTGCTAGGAGCTCCAGAGCTCGGGGAGGTGCCGCCTCCGTTGTGCGTGGCCCGTGTCACCTACCGTGCGGTCAGGTCACCGCGCGGCCTTAGCTGGTGTCACCTGGGGCTGTGGAGTCCCCTTTGGCTGCCCTGGTACCTGCATTAGGGTCCCCCCCTTCCCCTTAGCTTCGCTTTCGGTTTTCTTCCATATTGATAACTGACCGGGCTTTAAGATCTAATTTCTGGACTGTGCCTTTGCGCAGCAGCTCTGAAGCTTGTTTCTTTTTTCACTTTTTATGAGGTTCTGAGATGCCCAAAAGGAAGCCCAGGGGATCTGGTGCCGCCCTTCTTGCTCTTCCAGACATCAGCGTTTCTTTTAGCACATTTCCTGCAGTAGATTGGGGTAATTTGTAACTCCGCGGTGTCCTTTTCCTTCACCCAGCTCTGCTGTCCTCCTCCCGTTCTCCAAAGGAAAGCAACTCGGGTAGAAGATGCCAAAAAACATTTCTGTCCTATGGAAATTATGGATTTATTCAAAGAAATAATCTTCTCTCTGTAACTAGATAGCATCAGAGACGAGAGTTATCCAATGAGGGGATCATCCCGGGCTCGTTTGCAGTTTGGGTGAGGGTCCTGGTGCACCATGAGCAGCCTGCGCGGAGACAGGGAAATCTCTGTAATATTTAACAGCATCCACGGCAGCGAGGCGGGAGCCGCCGAAGCAATTGGAGCCAATTAATCCTCAGTGTTAAAACAGATTTCAGTTGAATTTTTTATCCGATTCACGTAGGAAACTGTGTGTAAGAAAGAAAGAAATTAGCAATGCGCTAAATAATAGATGGATGTACCTAGCCGAGATCTGCTTATTAAGGCCCCTTCGTTATTATTATTCCAAGTATTTAGTGCCAGATCCTCCGCCGGAGTCGACTCGCCCAGCCCTGGGGAGTCGGGCGCTGTGCAGCTCGGATCCGGCCCTCGGTTTTGCACTAGGAAAACAGGAGTATTTTGGAAGGACAAGGATGGGGGCTGTGAGGATTTACTAGCCATGCCCAATTATACTGCTATTGCTATCATAGTAATACTTAAAAAATGTAACTTTTTTTCTTTTTGTCTTTCACCTCTTTAAACTCAGGAAACAACTTGATACTGTTTCATTCAGTGTAGCTTAGTTTTCCTGAAAGTGTCTGTATCTGAAGACCTGTCAACCAATGGGGTGTTCAGGAATTAGAACCAAAAAAAGGAGGAAAAAAGTAAGTTATTTCCCTAGCAGGGAATGAATATTCCACGGGAAGCGTCCAGCAGCCTTCGGAAAGGGAAGGTGCTCGAGAAAAATAGCATGCGAATTAAATAAGGCCTTGTAAATTAATAATGGATTATACTTGGGTTTTTCTGAGTTGAGTGAATATTTTATGAGCGCAAAAATGTTTGTGTTCGAAAAGAGGAAAGAAGTGGTTAGAGCCTGTGGGATCGGCGCTGGAGGCCCCTTGGCTCCGGTTTGGGGGGCAGCGTCCTTGTGTCTGCCCCGAATTTGGGGGTTTTCTTCTTAAAATGCGTAACGCACTTGAAGCCTTGGAGGAGATGGCTCCAAAGATTCACCAAAAGTCGAGGGATTCTGCATCGAAACGGGACGTCCCG
>JAWLRI010000953.1:652826-669655 GCA_034781795.1 Crypturellus tataupa | reverse complement strand
GCGGCCGGACGCGGTTGTGACCCGCAGGGCCAGCGCGCCGGGTGCGACCGCGTCGCGGCGGGACCCGCGTGTCCAGCGAGCGGAGCGCTGCGCCCCAACCCGCGCGTCGGGGCTGCTGGAACGGGGGGTTGTGCCGCCCCACGGGGAGCGCCCTCCAGAACGGAGCAGCGTGGAACAGCCGAGAGACGGAGGCACCAAGTGCAGCAGTAAGGACGTTCCGGACAGTCCTTGCGCTAAGCTACGTATAGAAATACCTGGGTGCAGCCCTCACTTTACATTAAAAAGGCTCTGTGGATTTTTAATTCATTGCTTGCAGTCGGGAAGGGCCTGTCGCTCTGATTTGGGCCGTAATTCTGCAGAAACACATGCGTTTGGTTACGTTCAGGCATAAACCACCAGCCCGAATTCAAAGGCACCGCGTACGGCCAGGGCATCAAGCAGGTAGATCTTGGTGAGATGAAATTCTTAGGTCTGCATTACAGTTCTCAGAGGTAAATGCAAGAAAATGATGAAACACTCCTTCAGTTAAGCATTTTTGTCCACCGGACAACACTGGGTTGGTGGAGAAGAAAAAAGACCCCCCCACGCTCAGTAAATGCGTGGGATGAGGGAAATACGGACTGAATTAATGATATTTAAAGATGACATAGGCAATTATAACTGAAAGGTCAGGGTAGGTGGCAGTTTTCCCAAGTATACAGAGTGCCAGGAAATTCCCCAACGTATATATTTTAATTGAGTTATGTTTTCTTTCCTTCACGTTGAAGCATTAAGGCATTACCCCATTCCTGGTTCTGCGGTCCTGTAATTTAACATGGCAAAATTCCCAGATCTGCTTTTCGACAGCAAAACCACATCACGCACAGGCCTCCTCCAGTAATGAAATACAACGTCGTGCCTGCTCCCACCCGTCGCTTCCCTTCTCGTTGAAGCAAAAGTGCATTTAATACACCAGGAAAAAACCTCCAAGGGGGAAGAAGTGGAGCTGGATGACCCGGCGGGCTGGGAAAAGAGCATGGAGATGGCACAGGCGGAGCCGGGTGCTGCGTGTGGTTGGGACGGTGCCGGGGAGGTTATTCCTGACGCAGGGATTTTACCAGGGTGACCTGTTGCCCGTGCCAGGGCCCTGCCAGCCACTCCATTGGGCCGGTACCTTTGGCATCTCATGGTCCTACATGTTGGGGCTTCACCGAGACGCCTCTTGTTTATGCTGCCTAAGGGCTACTTGAAACATGAGCTTAAATATACACATGATGTTTGGTTGGGGCTGGACAGCTGTTTAGCTGGAATAAACGGTAAGAGTTGATCTAATATTTGATCTGGAGGTCTGGCCTAGGGAGGACCTGGAAGAACAAAAGACAAGGCCAAACCAACCCAACCGTTTTGCTTCTCTGCATTTCGTCTTGCATTTAGCCCTTACTTGAGCAGCATTTGGTGCTTGAGGGACCCCGGGGGCTCCTGACGGCCTTCAAGCGCCGCTGGACGGGCTGCGGGATGTCCCCGCTCCTCGTGGCGGGAGCTGGGCACGGAAATGCCTTTAGTTATGAGAATGCGTATAATAGATACGTGTCTCGGCTTAATACGGACAAATTGTTATGTATTACACACATATGTAATATATACCCTCATCAGCCTGTACGTACAGTATGGAGGTTATTTGGGATGCAGATATATAAAAGATAGAAGCAGCCAGTAATTGCCTTTAAGATCAGAGCACAAAGCATTACCTTGGATTTTACAAGGCCAGCGAGCAACAAAAGAGCAGTAATTTATGAGCTCAGCGTAAAAGAATAGCATAATTGCATTAAAAATTAATGCTAATGAACACTAAAATGGGGAAGGTGGTTATGATGAAAGTTTGTATTCATCTTCCCCGGTTTGAATGATGGCTAGTGGCTTGATTAATGGCTTAATTTCTATCAATTAGCGGGGAAAAATCTCCTACGAGACAAGGGTAAATTGAGCATTGAATTACATCTCTGGCTTTTGTGCGCCGAGAGCGGCGGCTGCCGGCAGTGCCGCGGACACCAGGGCCGGCGGATCCCGGGGGGCTCCGCGAGGAGGGGCCCCGGCCCCGGGGGGCTCTCCCGGGCTGCTGCCGCGGGTGCAGGAGGAACAGGCGGGTCCGGGTGCGACCTCATCGTTTTGAACGTCCGAAGTGCGGGAAGAACAGGAGTAGCTGCCGCTTATTAGTTGATCCGCGTGGCTCTTGGCTTATGCTTGAGGAGGAGTCCCCGGCCACAGGCCCCGGGGCACTTTCCCAGCCAGGTCCCTAGGTTGGAGCCACCCGAGTAACCTCCAGCCTCGGGATTCCCGGGAAGGCGCTAACACGGGAGCGAATCCCCCCGCGTTGCGCTGCGTCCCGAGCTCCTGGCGGCTGCACTGACAGGCACAGGGGCTCTGCCGAGCTCGCACCGCACCTACACCCTCCCCACACCTATATATTTATATATATTTATATATATTGATATATATTGATATATATTGATGTGAATTTCTATGTATTTCTACACATAATCGCGCTGCCCCGCGGCTTCCCCGTGGGCGCAGCGCCCCCTGGCGCCCGCGCTCCCGGCCGTCCCCCCAGCCCCGCAGAAGCCCCCCGGGCCCTGATGCCGAATTAAGGTTATTTTTCCCGCTGTAACGCAGTGAAAAGACTTGCTGTGCACTGAGTTAGTATTGATTTTTTTTTTGTCTGTAGCCTCTTAGCTTTCTGACTCCATTATTTTTGATTTTACTATGAAATACATATCCTTCCTACTGACAGCTGACAAACAACATCTGGAAGTCATTCTATCTCCCAATAATGTGTTTGTCAAAAATACCGTGCGCTAATGGCTTCTGCTTCCTCCAGTCCATTTTCCCCGCGTTAATGTCACTGATGTCATCCTAAAAACACGCGGTGATTCTTGCCCCTCCTAACGATTTGTCATCGCTGCGGGTGTGCGTGCTCAGCGCCCGCGGGCCGGGCTGAGCATCCCCCCAGCCCAGCTCGTCGCTGGTCCCGGTGCTCCCGGCAGGGCCGTGCGGGATGCACCGCGCGGTCCGGCAGAGCCGGCACGAGCTTTTCACTCCGTCATATCCCTGAATGCCGCGTTCTGCGATGGCTCCTAGCCGCAGCGGTACCTCCTTCGCTGCCCAGAAGTTGTATTTCTCTCCCCGTCGCGGGTCTCCGTTACCTCTTTTCTGAACGCTCTGCACAGCAGTAGCTGCTCTGCGGTGCCCTGCGCCTGTCGCCCTGCCCCAGGGCACCCCTGGCAAAACCAGGGGCCGTGAGGAGCAAACGAGCGGTCGCAGCTGTGAAAGGGAGCGGGAGTTGGGAGAGCGAGGGGGAAATCCGCGCTCGCTGGTCACTGCGCTCGGCTCCAGGTGAGGATTAACTGAGCTGCCAACTCGAGAAGCCGTAACTTTTCCAGGCGATTCTCCTGCCATAAATGCAGCAGTTCTCTTGTGAGGACTCTGCTAGCAAATTTTGCTGTGAGCATCTTGAATTATATCACATACTGAGCCATAACAGCCAACTCACTGCTTTTTTTTTTTATTAAGAAAAAGAGTTTTCCTCTGTAACAGAGTATTTTAGCTCACATTAAAGGCTGGTTAGATTTTTATTGTACTGGATAGTGCCCAAGTTGTGGAATACATTGAAGGTTTTGCTTAGACCTAGTGTTTATCCCAGGCTTACACTAATGCGTCCTGACATTACACCTTCTCTTTTAGACCAAGCCACCCTAGTGGAGCAAGTCAGACGAGTAAAAGAAATTGAAGCTATTGAGAGTGACTCCTTTGTTCCGCAGATGTTCAGATCGAGTAAAGACGTCAAAAAGGTTCGTCCTGCCCATCCCGTCGGGTTGCGCTGCCCTCTCAAGGCCGGGGGGAAGTCGCGCTGCTAGTGGCGCTGCCGCTGGTGACAGCAGCAGTGGGGACGGCTCCGAAGGCCAGCGCTGGAGTCGGCGCCCCGATTCTCCTGACTGCGTGTTGGGGGTCAAGGAAGAGCAGGTTTAGACGCGGGAGACGTTTAAATGAGACCAACTGCTTTGGCAGTATGTTTGGCAATTCAGATTGCTTGAAGTTCCTTTTAAGTCATGTGAAATCATTATGTGTTTGTAAGGGAAAGCAGAATAACTAAAGGACAAAGGTAATCATACATTTAGAATGTAGTTAGAAGTCAGTATTCTTAATTCTGCTTAATCAAAGCTGTATTTATTTACTTACTGAAATAAATGGCATGGTTTCCAGACAGCTTCCAAAGAGCAGACAAAACTAACTTAAGCCATCCAGGCTTCAGAATTTTATCCGTATTTTGGCCACTAGGTCTCAGAGAACCCAGACGTTTGTGTCTTTGGAAGAAGGCAAGGAAAGGTTTGGGTTTTCTCCCGTTGGACAGTGCTGTGTTTTCAGTTATGCCCGCATGTTCCATGGACATTCACCGTGCTGTCCTTGGAGGAGTCTTCAGGGCGGTCCTGCCGCTCCTTGCGGAGGCGCTGGGGAGGCTGCAGTTTGGGAAGGCTCAGCAGCGCCTTGTGCAGCTCCCGCTCCGCATCCCGAGGGGAATCCTCGTACGAGGAGCCAGAGCGGGGAGCTGTGGAGCCGGCCCAGGCCTGGCAGCACCCACACGTGATTCTCTTCTCTCCTTCCAGTCCACAGAAGCTGCTGAGCTAAAATACGAACCTGTAACCATAGGAGTGGGGGCTGCCGACACGGCTGCCCCCGAAACGGACACGACGACGGCCAGCATTCCCACTGCCATCAAGTACCAGGACGATAACTCCTTGGCGCACCCAAACGTAAGTGTGCGGAAACTCACTTTATCTTTAGGGGAAAAAAAAGAGTCCACCGAACCGAGTGAAAGCAGCTTCATCCAACATAACTGTTTTGCTGCCTATCAAGTAATCCATGTGCTGAAGGCTGCTTCTTAATGAGCTGCTCATTGGCTCAGAAGGATCCCACCCCCTGCATAATCCACAACAGCAAAACCACAAAACAAGGGGTTTGCTGCTCTTGTGGCTAAAAGCCAAATGAATGTGAGCAATTTTTTTTCCCTAAAAAAAAAAAATCTATTATACAACTATAAGCTCTGATTAAAAGTTGTTTTAGTGTTACATACACGTTACACATTTTAGAATGAAGTACCCTGATAATTTAATGAAAGGAATTTTAAAAAGTTTAAGAAAAGATGCTCTTGGTTTATGTCATTTGAAAGCTGATGGAAGACTCGACCCTTTCCCACACTTTACCAAATTCTAAAGCTTTAACTAGCTGACAGGCTTTTTTAAGATGGGATTTTTAAATCAAGGTAGTTAAGCTTATGCAAATTCCTTTGTGGACACTTAGTTGGAAAGAAAAGTATTTGCAGTAGATCTTTTTAATTAGCACGGAAAAAATGACGTTCAGTAAATTCATATAAGCACTGAATAGTGAATATGGCTACGGAAGATGGAAGCCCTGCGTGATATGAGAAACTTTCTCTTTTTTGCTTTTTACCTAAGCACCCTTACGCAGCTGTGCTTTTTCCTAGCGTTGAGATGGTTGATGTTGATAAGTCTGTAACAAACGCAGGTAAAGGTGATGGAGTTGTGCCTACTTTTCCCCTCCCCGTTCTCCCTGCAGCTGTTTATCGAGAAGGCAGAAGCAGAAGAGAAGTGGTTCCAGAGGCTGATGGCGCTGCGGCAGGAACGGCTCATGGGCAGCCCGGTGGCCTGAGCAAACTGCTGGGAGCATCATATAGAAATTCCCTGTGATGCTAAGAAACCCTGTGGTTCCGTTGTCTCTTTTCACGGGATTTTAATACTCAGTGAGTGGTACAGAGAGTGAGTATTTCATCTGAATAAACAAGATTGTTCCATCATTGTTTTCCTTAATTCATTGCAGGGTCACCTGTACTGCTAGCTACCTGCTGCTGCAGGGAAGGATGTCATGGGGCTGTCACTTGGTTTTGTACTGAATTTCTCTTGTGTGCAGAAGACTTGACAGACAAACCAAAAAAAAAAAGTTCCGTCTCTGTATCTGTATACACAGCCTGGCCAAGACAGTTCAGCATTAGCAGAGGCAGCCCAGGAGTGCAGATGGTCCCACCTGGGCCATGGGATCCTTTGCAGCTGAGGGAGGATTAGGGCAAAGTTTGTTGCTGCTCTCTTCTCTTCGTCACTCTTGTCCTTGCTGCACTCACCTGCCTGTGTGTTGGTAAGATCCTTTATTGACCAAAACCAGTGGCATACCCATTTCTGGACAGAGCAACTCTTTTTAGTGTATGAAGTTCCTATTTTTCAAAATAAAGACTTGGAAAGAATGAATTTTGTCATGTTTGCGCTACCATCCAGTTTGTCTCTCACACACCCATCAGTGTATTATCACCAAACACCATCCAAAACAGGGAAAAACCCACAGCCTTTCTTCTGAGTTATCTGGCAAATCCCCAAATATGTGAGAAAACTATAATATCAGTGGAAGAGTTGTGGAAATAATTCATTTAAGAAGCCATTTCTTCTGTTTTAGACATTCTGTCATCCTATCCCAACTCTTACTGGAATGTTCATTACAGATACTTGAAGTCTCTGATGTTAGTAGCGTGGGAGGAGGACTGGTGAGGAAGGGGTACATTGTTTTCTACTAGATACCATCTCCTACAGATTAGAAAATATTCCATTCTTGCCATTATTTAGCACAATACACCTTTTAAGGGTGTTCCCCAAGCAGGTCAGTGATGCCTGAGCCTGGGTAATTGCGGCGGAGGTCACGCGGAGCAGACGCTGACAGTCCTAGCAAGGCCAAATGTTGCAGCTCGCGAGAGGTTTAATCTGATTGTGGCGGCTCCCCTGCTGTTCGGGCTGAGCTGGATATGGAGAGCACCCATCGCTGTCATGTTCGTGCTCTTCTGCCAGGTTCGTTTGCGCTGAAGCCCAGGGCTTCCTGCAGCCCAGCCCCGCGTTAAGGGTGCTGGGCCGGCGTCCTGCAGCGCTGCCGCGCTCAGGACCTGCTCTGATTAAACTGGTTGAACTTGGGGCACAAAGAGCAGCTGCTCTGCTGGGCAGTGGAACAAAGTCTGCCTGGGGCCAGGCCATAGAGGGGCAGCGCTGTTAATTATTACACTATCCTCAACTTGAGTAAACTCCATTTATCCTTATTTTGCCTTTACTTGAACAGTATCTCATAAATGATTAAGGTATTTTTTTAATATTAAAGTATTAAATTATTATAATAATTATTGTAAGTATTAATAAGCAGATACTGAGTCTTTGAATTGATATAGTTAGATAGGCAGTAACACCAGCATTACCTTCATTCTATGACCAGCTATGCAAGAATAAGGAGAACCTTAAAAAACTTTGCAACTGAAATTATTTTGCAACACTTGGTACATTTTACATGGGTTAACTGAGTGCATACCTGCCCCAACAGAGGTGCTGTCCACAAGCTCCACTTGTGGCATTTTTCCTGGCGGAGAAGCCAAGCGTGTTACCCAACTAGAGAGGCAGATAGCAACACCAGGAGCGATGCCTCAGCGTGGGCATGGAGCTCACATCCACGATTACAAGTGAACCACCACCGACCTGGGAAAACACACTGCTGGCTCTAACCGCCTGCTCCTCGTAATTCCTAAACAGGGTCATATCTTTCTGTAATAAAAAGCTTCTAAGAAAGCACAGTTATCTAAGGTGTTCTGATGTAAACCATTAGTTTTTAGGACTCTTGCCTGTGAGGCTGGTTTTGTCACATGTTCCACTTTTTTCTAGCAAAAGTGACTGGATTCCTGATTAGGAAAAAGGAAAGAAATAGTATTTTGGTACCCAGCTAACACACGGGGCTGTTCAGGGTGCAGTTTTATGGCTGCTGTCAAGTTCTGTCACTCGCATCTCTCTGACATGATAAGCAGTAACACAAAGTTCCTCCTAATACCAAACTACCTTAAATCTGACCTAGACGACTCGGGTGTAGGAGGGAGAGGATAATGCTGTAACTTGATCCATTCAGACTTGTGGTAGTCAGCAAAGACCTCTACCCTTAGAAATTACATTAGCAAACTCATTTCACTTAGCCTACTGAACAGCCATCATCAATTAAAATCAAACTAGGCTGATCTTGATTTGATAACTTTTAGGTAAAATGTCCATTATTCATTTCTGATATCTTGAGTCATCTGGCATCTACATAATTATTTTTTATTAGGGTAACTGCTTGAAAATTAGTTCTGTTTCTATAACAATTATTGTTACAATAATTTTAAAAGATTTGTACCAGTAAACTGATGGTGTATCAGAAAACACTGCCAGTCAGGAGTAGATCAAATTTTGCTGCTTCTGCTTAAATATCTGAGATATGAACTAGGACTGCATGGACCTGAAGGCCATTTTTCTATCAGAAACCCAAAACCAACCTTCTCATCAATTACAATTTTCCATTTGTCAAGTTACAAGAGGCAGGTTATTTTTAGTGGAGCTCCTTGATCACGTTGAACCCATAACTTAATCCACCCGTGACGCAGCATCATGCTTCTGTGACTCCTTCAACCTGCAGCAATAATAAAAGTAATATCCCCCAGGAGGAAGGGAAGCAGCCTTGATGGCTAATGGGCATTACATCTGTCTCACCTAAGCTCCAAACTAAGGTGGGCCCAGTTTGTACATGGAGTGAAAAGGTTTGATTCTTGCTCAGTCTCCCAACCTGTGAACTATTCCCTGCTGCACTACCTTCTCCTGCTAGGAGGAGGGGGAATAAAACCCGATAGCAAGTATGTGAGGAAGCAGAATTCTCCACAGCAGAACTCTGCGTATTTAAAATATTAATCAGTCTTAATTTGATTGTAGTGGGTGTTTCCTAATTTCTTTTTCCTGACTCTATTCCATCTCCTTCTTGTCCCCTTCCTTTGCTGAGGCCTGGAGCAAAAAAAAACAAGTGGCAAAGGCCAGGCCAGAGGACAGGACTTGGACAAGGAGTCCCTCAGAACTGCCGCCCCGGGGCGAGGAGGTGGGACGCAATACCCGCTGACGCGGGCCTTGCTACTTGGAAATTCTTACTTTAGTGCTACTCAAACCCATAGAGGAGAATTAAATGTGCTACTTGACTATAGCTTTGCTTCTTTAGAAACACAATACGGAATAGGGCTCATGAGCAAGGGGAACAGTAACCAGAGGAGACGATTCTTGGCCCTTTGACACCACTTTTGAACAGTCTGTAGTTTCCAAAATTGTCACCTGTGGTCACCGAATTCCAATGTAGAATCCTCATACCCACTAGATGTCCCTCTAATCCCAGAGCAGGCAGCAAACCTCAGCGGCAACCTCAGAACGGGAGGCTGCGGAAGGGGACGCCAGGCACCAGAATTTGCCTTTCTGCTCCTTAATCAGAGCTGAAGTTATGGTAGCATGAAAAAGCAGTTAGCTAATAGCCCTCTGTATGACCTGTTACTTAGCATCTCTATCGGTATGGATAAAAATATTAAAAAGGTCAAACCCAAGCATTTATCATACAGTCAGTGCAATCCTTGCAGGATATTGTAGGAAAAAAAGGAAAAAAAAGTGTTCTCTGGTGTCACCTGTGTGCAGAAGGCACCAACCGGAGGCTGCGCTGCCCTCGCGCAGGACCGGCACCTGCTCCAGACGCTGCGGGTTGCTGCTCACACGGGCTGCTCTGGGACTTTCATGCTTTCGTTCTGAAAGGAAGACATTAATGAATCTCATTAATTATTATTAAAATGTTATTAATGGCAATTAAATACAGCTATCATTTATAAAAATGTTGACCTGCGTTTCTGGATACATTCGCAGTGAGTTTCTGAGTATCTTTTATACAAATTGACATTTTATTTCATTATTCATGCAAGTTACAGAGCTCTGTGACTATTTAAATTGATTATGTATTTAAATAAAATATTAATATAAATGTTGTTATTACATGTCTACCTCTAGTTGCTTATAGT
Organism: Crypturellus tataupa; assembly: GCA_034781795.1. Classification (NCBI taxonomy): domain Eukaryota; kingdom Metazoa; phylum Chordata; class Aves; order Tinamiformes; family Tinamidae; genus Crypturellus; species Crypturellus tataupa. Next base: position 659,742 of record JAWLRI010000953.1, on the reverse strand, counting down.
GGAATCCTAATTTTATCTGACATTTATGAACAATTCATAATAAACTGTCTTTGCAAAACACTCTGCATTGGACTGATGTTACAGATGGAATGTAATCAGCTTTTTAACAGCACTGCCAAAAGACCATTCCTGCTACAAATCTGCATCTTTAAACCTACTTGTAAAGGAACTTAACTGTAAAAACGTAAGCAGTAAGGACACGTCGTTTATGCCGATGCACTTTACATTTAAATAGTAACTGCTGATCCTTACAAAACTGGCTGGGGATTGAGAACTGATTGTCCAAGCCCTCTCAAGTTACCTCCAACCTTGGCTCTGACATTGCTCTCTAGTCCGTGGAAATACACAGCATAGAAGTGATCAGCGCACCCCAGTAATCTACTACCAGTTTTTCCAAAAGAGTTCAGAAAAAAATGGCCTATTTTTAATATAGTGTACTGATTTTCAGTAATATGAACAGAACTAGAACTTTTCCTACGCTTTTGAAGTTGGAGGCTGTGACAAATGTAATTAAAAGTAATTGTGTAATAAAAGCTGACACTATGTGCGAACAGATGAGAACTGGTTCTGACACTTATGTGTTGCTTTACATATGAAGCCAGTCATATACTGTGACCATTCTGAGCTGCACAAACTTGATGTTATGATAACCTGTGCACTTAATATACTTTTTTCTTACAAGCCTGATTTGAGTACGACTTTATTATCACCTGCTAAGCTAGCAAGACTTTTCTTTTTCAGTTTTAGTTGGGTGCAGTGGGGCCAGCCCCGAAGTGAGCCTGGGCAGCAGCTCTGCTCATACACCCAGCGCCAAGGAGAGGAAATTTGCCAGGATTCAAGGAACAAATAAATCCACTAATAAAAGGCAGTTCACGCTCAGCATCTTCAACATTTGCTTTTTGGTCACTTGGCCGTCTGGCCATGGGAACGGCAAGATGCGACAGCAGCAAGTTGCTGAAGTAATTCATGAACAAAATGCCGATGCTTCCTAATACAAAGGCATCTGCTGCCAAAGTTTTCATAAATCAACAGCTACCAGATACCATGGCAAGAGACAGGTGAAAACACACACAATCTGGATCAAATTCTGGCGTCACTGGAATCAGTGATAAACACTCTTATGAGGGGCAGCTTTTTTTTTCTTTTTTAAGAATGAGACTGTATTTAATGCCTCACTTTTTACCATACTAAACGAAGAGGGGAAAGTAGCAAAATTAGGACTGATTAAAACAAATGCTGTTTCACTAATGAAAAAAATAAATTTTAGAATTCATTACCACAAGATGTAATGAAAGTAAAAAACAGCTTTTAAATGGATTTATCATATAGAGAGATTTGAATTATAGCTGAATACTTTTAGAGAGAAATAAAAACATGTCCTGCCAGTCTTGCTACAAGGATAACATATTCTAAGGGCAGGCTGTGTCACATACAGCTATTGTGCACTTTCTGGTAGTGTCTTATAAAGAAACTTGTAAATAAGACACTGAACATCAGACCCCACAGCTTAATACAATTTGGCATACAATTTCTTATATTTTGTAAAAGTTATTAAATAGATGAAAGCCCTGATTTTAAAATGGAAGCACTTGCTCATGTTTCTGTGAATCTAATAGACTGTATTTCACCAGTTCTTTTAATTGGGAGTCTGTGATAAAGAAAAATAAAAATCTCACTATTTTATGTAGTTAAAATTTTAAAGATACGTCAGACTTCATATACAACTGACACAGCTTGGTGCTCTCTATTGCAGTCTAAACGATATTTGTTGTCCTGATAATAGCATGCAGGCATAATTTATTAATTTATACATTATTGATGTATAATTCATGTGCAATGGGAGGAAGTTGGTCTGCAAGTTATAAATGGAAGGTTATCAAGAACTTGCAGAAGTCAGTGACAATTCTATATATAGCTAGTCCCAAAGCCTGCTGTGTGCATGCAACAAAACACATTTCTTACTTACCAATGTTAAAAGTACGAGGCCTGGAAATTCCTGGATACATGAGTTTCTACTGTAATATATATATTAAAAAAATAAACTACTAAGTATTTTACCAACTTCAATGTCCAACAGCAGCCCCAATTGTACAGAGGCTATACTATAGTCAGGAATGTTTCCTATCACAGACTCTTGGGTGGGAGAAAATGAAAGATTTGGGGATAACCGCAGAATACAAAAAATAGCTCCTAGAAAAAGCAGGAATTATATTCCACAATTTATACTTGACATAAAATATGGCTCAATTTATCTACTTAAGGCTGACAATGCACTTCTGAAGGGTATTTTATATTTAAGCAAAAGTACTTAGAAAGCAGCTTGGTTTACATTTCCCTATAGTTTCACATCTGTCTTTACTTCATTGGGGTCACCCCACTTTTAAACCAGCTGAAGTTTCAGCCGTGGCAGAGCCGGGATCGTGGTCTAAAAGAAGAGACTGAGAAGTTGTCTCTTGTGTTCAGATTCGAGTTCAACAGAAAAGTCTCCTTCTACTGATGAACTAAAGAGCAGTCGTGCTGTTTCTTGGCATCTTCTCTGTATATGCAGAGCTGGAAAGAGCTCTGCTAATCAGTATAATCCGAAAGGAGTGACAGGCAATACGAGCTCAGCTTTGGTGAGGTGGAAATGGTCATTCTCTGCAACAGACTTTTGCATTAAAGACTGTTAAAAACTGCCCTGTGTCCAGATTAGACTTTATTAAGATGTTTCAGTATTTCCTCCCCCTGAGACTCTGCAAACCACAAATTTCTAGAGTAAAGATGGTATCTATTAGGGGAGGAGGGGAAAGGAATTAAAATAAACACTAGTAAAAAAGGAAAAAAGATTTCATTAGACTCCAGTGAAGAAAAAACAAATTCACGGTGTTTTCATCATTGATTTATCTTGGTGTTTCTTTTGTGAGACAGAAGGACTCGGGACACCATTAAGACAGGATGCACCATAAAGTGCTTGTGAGCCTGTGCCCTACAGCAGGCGTCACCACACGGGCAGATGCAAAATGCAAGGAAATGCAGTCACAATCTTGGCCTGAGGATCTCAGCATACAAAACTACTACAGACTGCGCTATCCTCTAGTTAGAACAGTACCTCTTTATTTTTAATGCTCACGTGTATTTGTTTTTAAGGCAAGAGAACCCTGTAATTTAGTTACAATAAATATATATATATATATATATATATAAAATCTAGCTAGAAATACTGTTCTTTGGCGAACACTCTCAAAATGACTCTTGGCTTTCATTCTCGCAAACCAGTTGCTGGCTGGAACTCTGCCTGGGTAAACATCTATGCAGTAATCCAATTTTCACCTCCAAGTGTTAAGCATCCCCACTGGTTAAAAATAATCCTTGCAGACAAACAGTAGCTGATGACTATGCAGACACACAGACAAAAATATTTCTGTATTTCTCAGCAACTGCACTATATGTTCCTCTGATATTTTAGTATATTTTATATAGCTCTGCAATTCTAAGTAATCTGAGCATAATTTTTTTTTCAGCATCACTCTAATTGATTTGTACTCTGCATGGAACAGAAAACATAAGGCAATGTGAAATAGCTATGGAAAAGAGGAGTTAAGATGAACAGAAATGTTAGCAGAAAGTGTTTTGGGCAGAAACCTAAACAAACATCTATAAAGCAGAGAGAGAATAGAGAATTATAAATACCAACAAGATGTCAATATGGCAAAGTGACCTTTTGTTCTAAATGAATATGTTCAACAAAGCTCTGAAGTCTGAATCAGATTTAAATAGTCATATCACCAAAATGAATAAGAATTAAGAAGGTAAATTAATTCCTAAGGGAAATCACTGTAGATCTCATTAGTTCAGGAACAAGATACCTTAAAACTTTTAATTAAAGATAATATTTACAGCAAATGAATAAGAGTTGGCAGGTTTCAGCACAAACCATAATCTCATTTATGCAAAGTTTTCTTATATTAAGGCAGACATCATTAATCTCATTGGAGATGCCCTCCAGACTGACAGTGCTGCAGCACCGAGGTGATTTCTTACAGAAGCCTTTTTATCTACACAAAAGAAATCTAACTCAAGCAGACACAAACCATAAAAAGGCCCGAGCAATTAGAGATATCACTCTGTGCAAATAGACTACTGACTTTATCACGTTAGCGAGCCTCTCGTAATGAGCTCCCTTCTAACAGGGCCCATCTCCCCACCAGCAGCCGAAAAATTAGCAATAACTAGAGCTCATATTGCCTAGCTATCTGCACAGTAATCCGTCCAGGATGTTCCCTGACTCGGAAGGGAATTTCATCTTTCGGAGCCTGAGTTCACATAAAATTAAATAGCAAACTGTAGGTTATCTGATGTGCGCCACACAGCTGTTGAAGGCTCCACATTTCCATTTTACAGTCATACTAAATTGGTAACAGCTATCTGTCTGCACAAGACGAATCATAAAAAGGCTAAATTGCACAAAACCAAACCTCTTTATATTTTTATAATACTTAAATAGTTTCTGTGTTCAGAATAAACTGACACTGTGTTCTTTGTCAAATAAACACCGTTAAAAATACTTATTTAGTTAGCTTTTGGTAGAAGATTGCAAACCAAGATAACCACCCTGAAACAAACATTTTGAGAAGATAAAACATCAGGAGAGTAAGAAATGACAAGTTTTTGTACCCAATGTGCTAACCATGCTAAAGAAAACTCACCTTGCTGGCTTGTTGCAAGGAATATATCTACATTCTAGCATACCATGTCATGTATATTAATGAACTGTAATAAACAATAGCAAAACCAAACCGCTCCAGGGCATCTGTATAATAATCATGGTCTAATGACGTGTAATTAATAAATGAGCCCTGTACACAAACCTAGCCACTTTGGTAAAGCCACAGTGTATTGCATTTCTAGTACCATCTACCTTCAGAGGAGCTTTAAAGTGCACGGATTAAAAGACTAACTAGGGTGTGAAGTACAACATTACTACGATGTTTGTAATATTTTTCTGCGCCGTTTGAAACAAAGGTTGAATTCTGACTCTGAGCAATAAAAAACGTTCTTTGATAATATCGTAACTGGCACGAGATTTCGTTAGAAAAAGCCCCAAAGCAGCAGAGTTCACTTCCACGACCACAGCCTGATTTGCTTTATTTGCTAATCTTTCATTAGAACCGTACGGGCAGGTCTCGGGCTTCCCTGGATAATCAATGCGCAGCCCTTTTCCTGTCACGCTTCCCAGCCCACCAGTCAGTCGGCATCCACGTCTCCACCGTAACAACCGCTCCAACCCGGCGTGCACCGTGAGGCTGCAATATCACCACTTGCTGGGATCTAAACACAAGTGTACACGAGCAGACAGCAAAATCAATGCTCACCTGATTACAGATATTTTTCAAAAATATTGCAGGCTCCGTTCATTCATCTCTCGTGTCGGGTTTCCACTGTGGGCCAGGCACCAGCAGAGCTGCTCGTGCAGCTACAGGATCCTGGTGGAGCTGCGGTGCCTACCCGTGCCCCTTCCTGCAGGATCCCAAAGGGATCTACCTCCAGGACTGCCATGGAAACACTCTGGTGCTCTCCAATCCCACCTGGTTATCCAGGGCACATTTTCTCTCTCTCTCCTAAATTCTGGAGCACTGAAATAGAGGAGGGGAAGAAGGGGCTTCTCCTCAGTCCCTCAATACAAGATTCAGGAGAGCTAATAAATAACCCAGCTCTGAAACAACTTGGGCATCCAGAAGAATTTCTGCAGATACATATACATTTCTTTTTCCTCCATAATTTTCCTATTTTAGGAAGAACGAGGATCAGATTCCCATGCATCTGAATCTTCCAAACTCTCCTCCTCCTGAAATATTTACATGCAAGCAAAGTTTTTATATGTGCACCCCACACACTCACCATCACCCTCCACTTTTAGGAAGAAGGGATAACTCTTGCTCCGTTTGATTGCTGAACCCTTCCTTTGACCATGCCCAAAGGCAGGTTTTACGGAGCGGTTTCCTCTTCGCAAGAGCCAGCTGAGGAGCAGACAAAGAACCAATTTTTTCCCCCTTTCCGTTTGAACACTAATCCTAACCATTTCCCTCCCGGAGCCACTACAGTTCAATGGTAGGGAATGAGCCGCCGGCCAGGACTTTGGAGAGAAACTGCTGTAAAGCCTGAGGAATCCGATAAATAAAATACTGGAAAATAAACATATATGTAGGTATTTTATACATATATGTGCATATTATACATGTTTGTCTCCATATAATACACGCACACACACATGTATGTATTTTTAAGGCAAGCTGTTACGCTTTTTACCACAGCATCACTTTCCTCCCCTTCGGCCAACGCTAGCGAGGCCGTTACTCAGAAAAACGCATTTTTTTCTACTTTTTTCCCCCCCAACCAGCTGGGAGCGGGGCAGAGCCCGCCCCGCAGCACAGGGACTTTGTGCTACTGCCACCTAGCGGGAAATAACACAAAATTATTGCTGGGCTCGCGGCCGCACGGGCCGCCTCGCCGCTGCCCGCGCTCCCGCCGGCTCCATGTGCCGCAACAAGTCCCGTCACGAGACGTTTATGACTCGTTTTCACACCAGAAGGCGCTATGTATACACACGTGCCGGTTAAAATAACTATTTTCAAACATGCTTTCAAATATTCAGTATTTCGCGTTTCTGCCTATGCCTTGATGGACGGCGTCTCTGCTTTAAAACGTACCTGCCCCGGTGCGCTGGGAACCCGCGGGGAGTCCCGCGGAAAGCGCGGCAAAACCCGGCCGGGACCGGGACCGGGATCGGGACCGGGACCGGGATCGGGATCGGGATCGGGATCGGGATCGGGATCGGGATCGGGATCGGGATCGGTACCGGTGCCGGGCGGTCCCGCGGCGCCCCCAGAACCTTCTGGAACCGGCTCTCGCGGCGGCGTCGGTTGCCACGGCAACCGCG
>JAWLRI010000953.1:637406-652726 GCA_034781795.1 Crypturellus tataupa | reverse complement strand
TTTACTTTATTTTATTTTACTTTATTTTACTTTATTTTTTGTCTTCGTGCGTGTTACTTTGTTAAATTCCCAGTGCGGCACCTATTGCCACGAGTTTTCAGTAGCCTCTCGCAGGAAGGACCCTCAGAAGGGTAAAAGAGGTTAAAATTGTGGGTGAAACTACCCAAATCCAAACCTGCCCCCAGTTGAGGATTTTGAAAGTTGGTTCCATTTCACTTGTTTTGGCGTGAAAGATGGTTCTCCCCGCGTAAAGCATCACTGCTGCTCATGTAGACTCCTCATAGACTCTTTTTAAGAGACATTTTTGCTTTTTTCCACAAGGTGAAAGGTAAAGATGGCGTCGGAGCCGTCATGGACTCCATGGAGCTGGAGCGGCAGCGCGGCATCACGATTCAGTCTGCAGCGACGTACACCATGTGGAAGGACACCAACATCAACATCATCGACACGCCAGGTAGCGCCGCCGCCGAGCGCGGCAAGATGTCCATTCCTTCGTATATGCAAAACATACGGATCCATCTTCGTGTCCATTAGTCACCCGAGTTGTCCTGACATAACTCTTTTTTATGTAGCAAAAGAATATTCCATTGGATTTTGCTTGTTTTTTTCTGTATCTATAAGAGCGTAATTGCTCTTTATTGTTTATTATCTACGTTTCTCTTTTCCAGGGCACGTGGACTTCACGATTGAAGTGGAAAGGTCCTTGCGCGTTCTGGATGGCGCCGTCCTGGTGCTGTGCGCCGTGGGGGGAGTGCAGTGCCAGACCATAACGGTGAACAGGCAGATGAAGCGCTACGGCGTGCCCTTCGTCACCTTCATCAACAAGCTGGACAGGCTGGGCTCCAGCCCCGGCAGAGCGGTGCAGCAGCTCAGGTATTTGTCCCTTTGCGAAACAGTTCAGGACCCAGGTTAACACCGAGAGCATTGGGAAATCGTGCCCTTTGGAGGCTGTAGTTGTTGTTGGAGGATAATTGTGATTCGAGGTTAATCCTAGTCTACACTATAACAAATCTCTGCTTTCCCAAGAAATCGATAGCAAAACAAATCTTAGCGTTAGCCCAGACTCACAGAGTTGGGATTTTAGTATTAATTTATTATAATAAACCAGTATATGCATTAAAATGCAGCCAGGCATTTGTCTTCTGTATTGGTAGATTTTGGAACTGTCAAAGGAGTAAAAAGCTTTTAGTGCAAAAATAGAGTAGGAATGAGATGTTTTTCAAGGGACATCTGAAGCACATATGTTTAATGACTGCCTTTCTGCTTTCAGTCATATATTTAATGACTGCTAATTTTTATTTGTTCACTTTTCCAGGTCAAAGCTAAATCACAATGCAGCTTTTGTTCAGATCCCAATTGGGCTGGAGGGAAACTTTAAAGGAATTATAGATCTTATTGAGGAAAGAGCCATATATTTTGATGGTGCACTTGGGTAAGTGTCGCAGCTTGAATATTTCTTACCCTGAAGCTACTATTTGTGTAAGTAATGCTGAATATAGAAACCTATAGCTATTTAGAAATGGAAAAAAAAAACAGAACACTATTTGGACAATTATGGATGTTGCTTGTGGTAGGGCACAAACTCTCCAAGTTTTGGAACTAGGAAACCTGCTTCATAACAGGAACCAGCAGTGTGTTTGACATGAGGCTACCGGGATGAAGACAGGATGCAGGGGGTGGCAGGGTGTTAATGAACAGGTTATTCTGCATCTTTGCAAAATCCTGCTGTAAAAGGGAAGGAGAAACCCCTCCCTGCTTAAACATCAAAAATACTAAAGGGGAAGATACCCTCACGTGATTTTTATTTTCCATACTATTATGTGATTATTTTGATATACATGTGAGTGGTGCAATTTTTTTTCCTCTTTTTGATCAGCCTGGTCATACCAATGATCAGCGATCCAAGGTTGATCCATACAGTATTCCTTTAGAGTGGTTGTTTTATTTCCTGTGTGTAGCCAGACTCTTCGGTACGATGAAATCCCGGCTGAATTCAGGGCTGAGGCTGCAGATAGACGTCGGGAGTTGATTGAATGTGTGGCTAACTCAGATGATCAGCTTGGGGAGCTCTTTTTGGAAGAAAAGATTCCTACAGCTGCTGACTTAAAGGTAACTTCATAGTGGTCCTTGTTCCTGCAGCCAGGTGTTCTTTTTCCCCTAGAAAATGTCTTGAATTTTTTTTTAATGCCTGAATCCTCTTGTATGAACGCCACCTGCTACAGGTTGATTCCCAGTTTATTTCCAGTGGAGGGCCCATTCTACCCTTATTTTTTGAGCAATTCCTTCTATAAAAACAACTTGTCCATTTCAAAAGAAATGGAGGAGGGAACTAATTTGACTGAAGTCACTGGATCTCTAGGTAGACTTACTCTGGAAATTTTGAGCTTTTGTGCTTCTTGGAGAGAAGCAAACATCTCCAAAAGAAGTGAAGTGGTTTATTTATTTGTTTTCTCTGTTGCTTATCTACACTACAGCTTTCTGGATGGGACTTGCTTGAAGTCCTCTTTGTAAGAAATCTTGCCTCTTTTTGTATTTGCACTGATTACATCCACCTAAGCTGAAGGGAGCAGTACTCTGGAAGGGAATTGGAATGATTTGGGGAGCAAATCCAGAAGAAATGAGCCTAGGTCAAAATAACAATTTTTCAGGAAAGAAGAATGCTTTTCTTGGAAGTGATACATGATTTATTTTATGAAGTATTTTGGTTATTGCATGGCAGAAGGCTTTCCGACATAAAGGGGTGCTCATAGAAGCGGTGAGGGACACCAGTTTCCCTACAGCCCGTGACCACAGACTGAAAACGTTTGTTCTTGTTGCGTTTGGATATCTTTATTACTCCCAAGCGCAGAGCCGCATTACAGAAGGTGCTGGGGAGGCCTGGGGAGCTCAGCTGCAGCTGTGCAGCCCTCCTGCAGCTTCAGCTGCTGCTTCCTGCTGGATGGGATGAGCTTCAGCTGCTTAGGGGAACTGTAAGAGCAGACTGAGGTGCAGTTCATATTTTAGATTGTTTTATGCCTTCAGGCTTTCAATTACCAAAACAAAAGTGTGTTTTGGCTGGATTTTACTGATATTTAATGTATCTAGTACTGTAGAGGAATCTGTATAAGCATTTTTTTTTCCCGAAGTATTAAGCAAATGTAGCTCTTATTTCAGTAATCAGAGGTTTAGTTATTGACATTTCCAGCAATCGATTTTTTTTTTTTTATGAAGCATAAGCTGTTTGTGTTGCCAAACAGCCTCTCTCTCTACTTGGTAAAAACAAAATATAGTAGCAGTTTGAGAGACCTATGAGGATCCGTGTTCTGCTTGGAGGAGGGAACAATACAAATGGGAATACGCTGTATTTCTGTAAGAGGTGAGAGATTCCAGCAGGAAGCTATTTTGGATGGCTCCTGCTGGGAGAGAAACCTGTTACAAAAATGAATGTGTTTTTTCAGCATTCCTCTGCTTCCACTTCTGAAAGCCAATTAATTATAGTTATAAAGGCTATAGCGTTGCAGATGCAGGTTAATTTGTGTTAATATGTCCCCGAAGATGGATTTTCTTTCAGTGGCCAGCAGCCAAGTTTCCGCTGAAAATCCTTTTCACAGAAGGAATGGTAGGTATCACTCCTGGAGGTCAGAGCCTGAGCATCTGATGTTCATTAAAGATCGACTTCTTAAGCAAACACCTCATTTGCTACTGTGCAAAATGCTAGAGTCAAGGAACTGATATGCCCCAAGCTGCTTAGTGGGGCACTCAGTAACAATAATCTTTATTCAAAAATAAAATTTCTTGTTTTTTTTTTTCTTTCCTGAGGTAGTTGCTAATGGGAATCAGTTGGAGCCACGCTGCTTCACTTGAAACAACTTGGTGAAACAGAAACCCGTGTGTCAGCAGGGCTGCGTGTTCAGTGCTCAGCACAGTGTGGGAAAGACCCAAGGGTTGATGAGTAGAAATGGTGATGCAGGAACATAATGCAAAAATTATTTTTGCAGAGCAATTAAATCAAGATATTCAGAGAAAGAGGTGCTTGTTTTTTCTAAGTTTAAGAACAAGAAGTCCTTTTCTAATTTCTTCCTATAAATCAGTTTGCTTTCTTGAGGTTCAGTCTTTGCTGACAGTTTTTGGCTTAGCTCTTCTGAATTGCTGTCTCTGAGCTCTAAAGGTCACTCAGCCTTTTGTCTTTAAATACCCTAATAAACTCCCAGGTCAGATGATGTGATTAACTGCAGGCAGTTCATTTGTTTAGCTTTAGGAGACAGCGACAGCTTTCCTGTGGAGTAAGGGCTTTGCAAGTGTGAGCAAGGAGCATCCTCTAGTGGCAGGGAGAGGTGAGACCAAGTTAGTGGTCCTGAGTTCAGGAACTTCATCTTTTCTGGGATGAGCAATTAGCCCCTGCCTGCCTTTCTCCTTTAATCAAGACAACTGTGACTGCTGTTCTGGGAGCTCGTGGCTCTCAGCTGTGGTTTGCAGTGTGGTGTGATGCTTGGGTGAAAGACTGTGTAATCATGTGGTTATTGTGCAGTTAATTTATCTTCCTGAGTTTGCTAGGGTGTCTTGGAAGGCTTCCTAAGGCAATCAGTATGACTTCAGCAGGAGAGTGTGAGTTGGTCCTTCTGTAGCAACGTCAAAACATTTTTGATTAAAACTGATGATTCACCACACAAGTTCCCCAAGTGTCCCTTCTCTACGTTTCTTCTTCAGAAAGCTTTTAGAGAGCTTTAAAGGTGTCGAAGCATCTCATTTTGCTTTCACAAATTGAAATGTGTATTGTTTTCTAATATAATAAATTGAGGAAAAAAGGAAATGAGGACCTGAAAACAGAAATGAAGAATCTTTGCTCCATCTCTATATTTTAGCTTATGTGTTTTCATCTTAAAGTTCAACTTAAGATAAAGAAAAAAATTCTCAAAATTCTCTAGAGAAACACTGATAAACTTTAGTGGTGTAGGGAATTTGCAGGAGAGTCTTGCGGGCAGTTGCTTTATTCCAGGAGTGAAGAAACCAATAAAGCTAGAGGGTGATGTCTGTAACGCTGGATAGTCCTACTGCATCAGGCTCCTGACGTTATTGCAGAGGGAGAGTGACACGTTGATATTTTTCTAGCTTGCCATCAGAAGAGCGACACTGAAGAGGTCCTTCACCCCTGTGCTTGTGGGAAGCGCTCTGAAGAACAAAGGAGTGCAACCACTGCTGGATGCAGTCCTGGAATACCTGCCAAATCCCTCGGAAGTTGAGAACTTCGCTATACTTAACAAGGAGTAAGTAAACTCCGGAGCGCATGGAATGCTTTAGGCATCACGTTTCGTAGCAGTGTTACATGCAGCAGGAAATGTTACTTCTAAAATATACAATCATTTACATTAAACAATGCAATCACAGTTTCTACATGACATTCTAAAAGCTACAAGAGTTCATCTCGTTTGGGGGGACATATTTATACCTGTACTTCTAATGTTTGTTGAATGTTGACTTTGAAAATTTGTTATCTGGTGAGATAATTGAGATAAATGTGGGAGAACCGCATGTGTGAGCATCTTGTGACTTTGTATTGTAAAATTCTGTGGAACTCAAGAGGGACATTCCAGGATTGAGTTTGTATTTGGAGGCTTCTGGTGTTTCCTTCATAATACTAACTCCCCCTCTAAACTTTTTTCAAAGGGATTCTCAAGACAAAACCAAGTTCCTATTGAATTCTGCTCGAGATGATTCCAAGCCTTTTATAGGCCTTGCTTTTAAGCTGGAGGTAAGCTGTTACTTTTCCTAATGCAACAAAAAAGTAGGGAGGGAGAGCAGAGCATTCCCTGGGAGAATTGTTATGTATGTCATTCTAAGCTAACAATTTCTATGAATACAGACCCAGGACATTAAATGACTGGGTGACTTCAATTGTTTTGAATTTCTACACTCCCAGTACCTGACTTCTGCTGAGAGACTTAACAAGTTGTATTCACTTTATGTTAATATTGAAGGACAGTAAAACCATATGCAGATTCATTATTTGTGATATATCAAACGTTTCAAATCTGCCAAACTTCCTTATGAACTAGCTGCCTCAAATAGTTCATTTTTTTCTTAGCTAAATCCTGAAAACTTTTAAGATTTTGCTGGCTTATCTCAAAATGATTTCAGAGAAGAAATCTTGTTCCTGCTTGAAGGTGAAAACAATGGAATATGAAAGACAAAGAGCAAAAAGCCTGACACTTTAACCAAGCAGGCTGTTTGCTACCTAGAGGGTAGAGTTTTGGGTTTCCCTGCAGAAAGTGGCCAGCCAAATTGCTGATTACAGTATGTCTTTGTTGTGAAGGGTTAGGACTGGTAAAATAGGCAAAAATTTGCAAGGAGATGCCAGGTTTCAATCTCAGAATAATGCAAAAATTAAGATTACATTAAAAAAAGTTTCATTTATGTGCCTACGTGTCTGTATAAGGTCAAAGCAGAATCAGTGAGTCCATTAATGCAGAGCATGCTTAGAATAATGGCGGTCTTGATTGCCAGAAGGATTATACTTGACTTTTAATTATTTTTTAATTAATTTTCATTTCAGGCAGGCCGTTTTGGACAGTTAACTTACATTCGAGTCTATCAGGGAATGCTGAAGAAAACGGACTATATTTATAACACGAGGACTGGGAAGAGAGTGCGCGTGCAGAGGCTCGTTCGTATGCACTCCGACAACATGGAGGTGAGTGCGAGGGGGAGCATCCACGCAGACTCGTTGCCTTTTGGGTCAGGGAATAAAAAAGGGAGAAGCTAGTTTCCCATCTCTGAACAATGTGATTACCTAACAAATTTTTGATATTGATGTTAATTCATGATTGTCTGTAGCCTTTAATAGAGCCCTGCGATAATACACCGAAGGTAGTTTTGGTTTATTTTCACTTGAGTGGAAAAGTCTTTGCTTAAGAAACATTATAAAATGACTTTGAGGTGGCAGCCTGAAAATGCCAGCTGTGGCATTATCCCTGCATATTCCTGACTTCTGGAGAAGGAAAATGGTACTGGCAAAATATACAACAAAATTTTCTTCCATGTGTTTTTTGAAAACAATTCTTAAATGAATAAATGTTTCTTGAAATGCTGCAGGCATTACTGTGCTTAAAATCCCCTAACTCTGTAGCTGGGCAGGACTGTGTGAAAAATAGTATGTTGCTTGTTTCACGTCATACCATCTAAGCTCTCCCTTTTGTGCATTTGTTTTGAAGATGTAGAAAGTTTACAGAGCACTTTATCCAAGCTGAAATGTTCAAAGGAGTTGAACATGGGGCTTTTAAGCCCAGCATTTATGTCTTTGCCATATCTTTGTCATGTACTAATGTCCTTCAGTGACACCTAACTAGTGAACCTTTTCTTCTCAAGGATGTAAATGAAGTTTATGCAGGAGACATATGTGCATTGTTTGGAATTGATTGTGCTAGCGGGGATACGTTCACTGATAAAACCAGCACTGACATTTCCATGGTAAGTTCTCTTCTGAATCTGCATGTTTCATCCAGCATTGGAGTTTCCAGGCTTCTCTTCTTAAATATTTTTATTCTTTGGTTCAGTTTAAGTACTTTTTTGATGTGTATACAATAGCAAATAATTATTGTGATTGTTTGTTATACTTCAGAGAGTCTGAATATATAGATGCATGTGTGTCCAAGGGATAGGTACTCTTTTACAGCACTTGGGCATCATATATGTTACTCCAATTTTAGCAAACTTGTGAAACCAACGTTTCTGGGGTGCCAGGACCACTACCACCTCCTTTTCTGTCAGCGTGTAGTCAAATACTGAGAGGATGCTGTTACTCCCAAAGTACTGAAATATGTATTGATACCCAGACACAGATATATCTATTCTATTTATGTGTTCCCTACAAAGTCAGATGGTAGAATATGGAAATGGTGTCAAATATGAGATCTCTGGAGAGATCAACTTGCATCCAGGAACTAGTATTACTGTGGCGTGGTTGACATTGCAATGAGTATTATTGCAGCCTCATAATCCTGAGGAGAATTACAGTTTTGTTACAGTGTAGTATTAGACACAGGCTGCATGAGCAAAGCGGTCGTGCCTGTTTGGAACCTAGGGTGCTTGTGATCAAACTTCCCTGGAGAAATACCAGCAGATGTAGTACAGCCTCATTCTATCATCTCTTTCTTCATAACCATTACAGGAATCAATTCATGTCCCTGATCCTGTCGTTTCAGTAGCCCTCAAGCCTTCCAACAAGGTAGGCACCTATGAATTAACCTTTTTCTGAGTTGCCTTTTTCTGATGCTTTTAACACTTTGTGCAAGTTAGCAGGCAAATCCTGGCTCATACAGGCTAAAATGACTAGCATTTAAAAGATACTGTCCAAACCATTCAGATAACATATCAATATGCTAGATAGTAAACTTAACCATAGGGAAACTGCATGTCTTTGGTTTAAGTAAGTATGGTCTAGAAATAGCTATTTCAAACTAAAAGATATTTACTTCTCTCTTCCATAAGAAAAGCAGAGATAAGCTAGACTCAAGGGACTTTCCTGTTCCATCAAGCTTATAGTCAGCCTGGCAAACTTCATCAGCATCCAGGAGCTGGAAGAATAAATACAATTATAAATCTCTGGCTGTGCTTCAGAAAATAGCCTCAAGAGGGTAGAAGTGCTAAGCAGTTGGCAAGTAAACTTGAGACCTTTTTTGTTATGTGACTCTGAGATATCGAATTAATGGGTTTTTTTTTCCTTGCATGTGTAATTGTTTTTAGAATGACTTTGATAAATTTTCGAAAGGTCTGAGCCGCTTTACGAGAGAAGATCCCACCTTTAGAGTCCATTTTGATGATGAGAGCAAAGAGACCATTGTTTCTGGGATGGGGGAGCTGCACCTGGAAATCTATGCTCAGGTAATTTTGAAAGCAAATTCCACAGTCTGTGCTTTTGAATAGTTTATCAAACAGGAGTTCTCCTTCCTTTCTGCCTGAGATGTTGCATTGCTCTGTCAAAATCTGTTTGTGGACGGGCTGACTGAGGCCAGACTGAAGGCCTGATTTTGTAGTTGGGTCCTAAGCTCACATCAACCTTCCTGGATTGTTTGGAGATACAACTCCCCTTGTTTACATAGTAAATCGAGATTTTCATATGGCAGCTATTTTGAGGCCTTTCTACCAGAGGGCACTGTGACATTAATGTGAACAATACCAGCCACTTGGGGAAGTGTTGAGCTTCTTAGGCAGCTCTTGAAGATTCTCTCTCCCTAGTGGTTCTTCTCTGAAGACTTATAATCTATTCAAATGAACCTTCAGTCTGAAATGTTTTTACTTTTTGGTACAAAACCAAAGGTGCCCGTCCAGTTTGGTACAAAAATGTTGTATTAGGCATTTCATTTTGCTTTAGCAAGCTTTGCTTGAAGTGAATTTTATCGTTAACCTTTTCCAATAGGAGAGAGAAAAAAATTATTTCTGTACTTTTGTATGTATGCAATTTCATAATAAGAGGTGATGAAGTATGAATAGTTACTTGCAATAATCTGTTTATTTCTTTCACGCTAACAGCTGTTTTTACAGGCTAACATAGTAGGTGTATCTGAAATATTGACAGAACAAAGAAAAGACATTTTTTGTCTTTGAAAACTTAAATTTGAATGCAGTAGTTATGCTGTTGCCTTGGCCTATATCTAAAGCTATCTAAAGCCCCTGAACAAGAATGACAGTAGAATGACAATGAATAATTTATAACACCTGTTTTTCAAAAGTAAATAAAGCCCAGACCAAAAGAACATATTAACTCTAACTAAAGTTTCTCACTTTAAAATTATTTCTGATAAAAAATACTGCCAGTGTATAGGGACAGTTCCGATTTTCATTCTTTTTTTGATTCTGCAGCGAATGGAAAGAGAATATGGTTGTCCTTGCACCATGGGAAAGCCAAAAGTTGCCTTTAGAGAGACCATCTCTGCACCTGTGGAGTAAGTATTCTACCAATTTTCTATTAATTTTGACACAACATTTGATTATGCGGCATGTAACATGACAGTAGTCTTACTAGATGAAAGCAAAACTCTCAGGAATAGTTTTACTGAGCAAGGTGTTATTGTGCTTGGATTGTGTGTCCCCTATCTACTTATCTGCCCTCCTTCAAACACCTGGAGCATTCCAGCTGCTTCCACCGTCGTGCGAGGAGCTTCATTAGTGCTCGGCGTGTTGCGGCTGACGGCTGTTCTGTGTTACTTTAACACCGTGCTTTGGGTGCCAGAGAACCGTCATTTGCCAGGGAATAATCTCCTGTGGGTAGAAAGCAAAGGATGTGCTGGAGAAAGCAGGGAGGAATTTTTTTTGGACAGCACCGAGCTGGAATTGACTGCTATAATTTAGGCACACCTGGGCTGACTTTTAACTAGGTTGATCAAGCACTAATAGCAGTGCAGAGTAAGCAGCCCTGCGGTCCGTTCTGCTGAGCTCTCAATATTTAAGTTCATTTTTCTGCACAGAAAATTCTGAGAAGCTAAAGCATTACAGATGCAGTAACTTCACTGGAGTGGGGTGGGGTAGGAAACAATGAAGGTAGGAATGGGAGTGAAATCTCTCGTTCAGTGGGTGCCTTACTACAGGGTGCTACACAGTCAAGAGCTTCTGGTCTAGAACTCTTTCTGTTTCTGTGCATCAATGTCTTCTAAAGACATTTGTCCAGATCCCAATATTGCAATGAAAAAAAAATACAATGTAAATGCTATTCTAGGAACCAGAGTTACCACTTGTTGTTCTATACTCTCTATCCTTCTGTTTGAGAAAAACTGAGGTGGATTTTGTGTGTTGCATATTGGTCCTTCAGTACTGTCCCGCTAGTAGAGAGATACCCTGTTTGCAGCTGCAGCTGGAATGCAGTTAAACAGCCCAGAATTTGGCAGGTTTTCATCCCTGTGCCAGTCTGGTGACAGTACCTCCCAAGAGAGGAGATCAGAGTGCACCTCTGCCACTCACAAGAAGGGCTGAGTTAAGTTGAAAATTGTAGCCTCCTGGCAGCAGCTGGAGACTTGTGTCCTGCCTGCATGGAGCAGGGGACACTGCACCCAGTTTGCCACCCCGCTGCAGGCGTCAGACCTGTGGACACCTCCCCTTCCCCGTGTCTGAGCTGGGCGTTACGCAGATGGCAGGCTTGAAACCAAGAAAAAGAAAAGATATTTTTTTGTTTTGGAAATAAGACTTTACCTGGGACACAAACTCATGAAGGAGAACCATGTAGTCAAACTCAAGGTAATCATCACTTCTTTTCTGCAAAGACAAGGGCTAAATGAAAAGGGCTGAATTTGGGGCTCTTTCCCCTTCCCGTCCTCCTTTGAGAATAGTGAATCATTTCTCTGTTATGATAAAAAAAAGTCTTTGATAGGTGAAACTGGCAGCTTATATTCAAGGATAAAGCAGCTGTAGTGTAGTCACTGTAACAAAACAAAAGAAACTATTTCGCATTACAATGAACTCCAAAATTGCATTTGAGATGTTGGATATAAAATCTGAAACCGTGCTAATTCCTGCCTTCAGGTTATATTTTTTCCAACTCAAGGAACTTATTTGACAAGGAACACCTGGTTGTATAATGCTGTAATTATTTAGTTTAGCTTAAATAATCATAAATAAAATCAACAATAGGATAAGACTTATAAGGCACTCTAGGATCTTTAGAGTGGCTAGTAAGTTATCAGTGACAGTGTGAGCAACATACTCTTTATGAATCTATTCTGCAGACAATAGAAAAGGTTTAAAAAAAAAAAAGACCACTAGTTTGATTAATAAAGGGATTTGGTTTAATAGTATTGCCTTCTTTATACTTAAATTCATCTAGATGGTTTTAAATCTTGCCTAGGTATAGCCCTACAGTATCCCTGATCTGCTTTAGATACCAGAGGGAGCAAAATGTTAACAAATCTTGCTCTTAGAATGAGTTTCTGCATTTTCTTCATACCCAGAACTTCGTAAAAGTTCACAGACTGTTTTGAGTGGCCAAATATTTGGGCTCTGAAATTTTATTTGAATACCTCTGATATACTGGATTTTCTGTATATAAAGTCCAGTTTCTTTGCTCTAGACTATATACTGAATTTCCTTGAATTAAGCATGTTTAGTAGTTATTCTCACACTGTGTTTATTTGCAAGTAAAGGAGATAATTCATAGAATTATTATTATTTTTATTTATAAAAAGGCCCTATAGAAGCTTCCCTGGAAGCAGGTTGCTTAATCAGTTAAACATATTCCAGGTAAAAGTCTGCAGGCCTTGCTGTTTTGGCAGCTAGCGACAAATCCAGGTCTGCTCACTATAAACAGCACTTGTAATCACACAGAAATTAATGAAAATGTAAATTACTCTGTCTTGAGGTATTTTGCCCCTTTCTTCTTTCTGACACATTTTCCTGAATACTCTTTTCCTATCATAAACTTCAATCATTACTCTGCTAATATAAGTCTAGGAACATTGCTGCAATTGAGGGAACTTTTCAGATCATGTAGACAGCTATCCTTGAAGTAACTGTAAAAGGAATTATTAACTGGCTCGTTGGAAAAAAAAAAGAGGGGAATGAATAGGAGTGTCAGCTAATGTACGGTATGAATGGTTCAGCTAAAACTAAGTTTACGCTTCAGATGTTTCCTCCTTTGCCTTGCTCACCCTCACCAAAGAAATAGTGAAAATAAGTTGGGAAGAGCAAAGTAAAAAAGCTAATATTAAGAGTGTGAAAAATCAGTGCTTTCTTTCTTGATTAGCATTTTGAGGTAAACTAGCAGACAGCTTACAACCCAAAAGCAGCGTAGAGGGTGTTTTACTGAAGCTGAGATGCAGCCTGTTGGTATCTGTCTAGGCTTAGGGGTTGCAGCGGTGTCAAGCAGAATTACTATGACTGTGGTCTGTGTTAAGATAGGTTTCAGAAGGAGCACAGCTGATCGTGGTGTGATAAAAAGAAAAAAAAGAGAATATTCCAGTGTATATTTTGCAAATTCAAGAATACTGTCAGCTGGGCTTGCAGGAGCCTATGGATGAAAGGCAGGAGAGTAATACAAGATTCTAATCAAAGTGAAGACCTCCACGTGGAAAAGTCAATTTTGTAACTAACAAGCATAAATACTGTTACTGCCAAGGATATAAAGCATCTATAATGAAAATTTTGAAAAGGAGGATCTAAATAGACATTCAAATCATAAGTGAAAACAGGACATGTTGGAGTGAGTGGGTTGGAAGGGAATAAAGAGCAAAAACAGGCTTAAAAATGAACCAGACCAAGAAATCGAGACGCAGTTGGGGTTTCATGCTAAGAACTTAACCGCGCCATCCAGTCTAGGATCTGCCACACAGTTATTTTCCGCGCAGGCCCTTGCTGGTGACTTACCGCTTGGCTCACGCGCTGCACCTGGGCGAGCTCGTAGCGGGTGCTCTCGGTGGAGTTCTGCCACGCCACGTAGCCGGCCGCGGCCCGAGCGAGCCGCCGGAGGGGCTCCAGCTCCGCGGGCACGTGGCCGTGGCTATCTGGTGGGGGGAGACAGCGCTCATTAAGCAGCAGTCATGGAGTGGCAGTCACTAATGGGACGCCCTAATGAGCAGGGTTGGCCGAACGCTAGGAGCGTGTGGTCCTGTGCACGGAGCACGGAGGACCCCGCTGCGGTAACTCCTCTCCCCCGCTCCCTGCTGGGTACCTGGTATGTTCTGTGCCACAAGTTCTGTCTTCAGGCTCTTCATTCGGTTGTAGAACGTTTTATCTTGTTCGTCAGTGCTCTTAAGTTCTCCTTCAATTTCAAAGTGCACATCTGGAGCAGCATGCGTGTTGCCCAGGTGATAAAGAACCTCAGCAGAGCAGTTAACGGTATAGCAGTCCTGTGCAGAGTTAACCAGGGATATCAATAATTAAGTTAATATAATGTACAATATTTTTAATTTGCGCTTGTACATTCTGTTTTCATTATATAGTTGGTATTTTGTCTGAGTCTGACCAATGAGAATTGGGATAATTTAAAACAAGGTCAAATTCATAGCATCCATATGCATATATTTTAAAGGTAATTTACTTTCTGCCGTGATGTAAAAGGTGATGCCCAGTGGGCATCAGCAGAATGGTGCTTGCATTTCGCAGTTGGAGAAATGCATCAAAATAGCCCTGACTGGAAATTAAGAATTATGCCAAATTATCCATGTCATCCTTCAGTTATCTTCATGTGTCGTGATGGTAGGCACCAGCTATTACTCAGGGCTTTTGTGGTATAGCAAATGATAGTTTCTTTTTGGGTGAAGTTCAGCACTTTTTTTTTTAGTTTTTTCCTTAGTTTAAACTTAGTGCGTGTCTGCTGGCCTCAGCTAGGATCAGCAGCACAAAACGTTAGCTATTTAGTGCCAATAGAATTTATTAATTAAACAAATCCAAACTCACTTTCTCCACGATATCTTCTAACACCAGTTTCAGGTGGTATTTACGTCCAACGTTGTCAATGTCCTAAATGTGCAAACATGAAGAATTTGTAATCCTGAACCGCTTTGCATCGCGGAGAAGCTCATAGTTATTCCTGTGAGATGCATTGCAGCAGAGTCAGTCTGCAACCCTGATGTGGAGCAGAACTATTGCTTCCTCCTACCATGTTTAGATTTGAATATTTAGCATGTACCAGAGGTAATATCCGATTAGGTATCTCCAAATCTATTTCCAGACCTTACTGCTTAACTCCCATGTTGGAGCTCGCAATATGCTCCTCTCCCATAACTGCTGCTTGGTTAAATACCGAGCCGCGAGAGGCTTCATGGGGCTCCTTTTACGAAGTGCCTCTTGCATTCCGTCACACCCCGAGCTGTGTCTTCATGTCCCCGTGCCCACGCGTGCAGTGACGCTGCACTCGATGCAGAGGTATTGAGTAACAGTGCCGAGGAGGTGAAGGATCCCTGCGGGCCGGGCCTGTTCTCAGCCTGGTGCAGCCCCCAGCGTGAGCCCATGCTCAGAGGGGCAGAGATGCTTTTATCTCTGCTCGCTCCATCTGCGAAACAGGCCTAATTTGAGTATTTTTTAGGATTTGCCGTTGCCCATGTGAAAAGGCCTGTCCTCATCCTTGTCCGCTCATTAGCCTGTCCGCGAAAGATAAGCTAAGCTGCAGCCCACACTTCCTAAGGCAAATAACCAGATACCAACCTGCTTCTTTCCTACTCAGTAGGGAACTCAGGGCTTTATCGCCCGCTCCAAAGCACAGCAGGAGCGGAGCAGTCCCGGGGGAGCCCGCGCTGGCAAGGGGGATCCCGGGCGGGAGCGCTGCCTCCCGTGCACATCCATGGATGCGGCACCCGCGGCTCACCTGGGCGCTGGCAGCGGCCACGTGGCGCAACGCGAGCGCGCGGCCTGGCCCGCCGCGC
>JAWLRI010000953.1:623929-637278 GCA_034781795.1 Crypturellus tataupa | reverse complement strand
GGAAGCGGCTGCGGGGAGGGACGGCTGCGGCGGCACACGTGGCAGGGCGGGAGCGCGCCGAGGCGCCTCCTTCCGCGTTCACCGCCGCCAACATGTGTGTACGTATATAGATATATATGTGTATATATGTAATCCCCATGTACACGCTAATTCAGAGTCCCAAGGTGTCCAGCCTGCCAAGTGAAAGCGATACTGCCAGGATACTTTGTGGGAGAAAACTGCTGGCATGTGCAGAGCTGGAAATCCTGCCCTTGTGTCAGACAGCAGAAGGGTCTAAAGGTGAGCGGGCAGCGCCACTCACCGCACAGGAGAGACTTGTTTTTTTCCTCTTTTTTTTTCTCTTTTTTTTTTTTTTTGGTGTGTGTGTCTTTTTTGCTGCTTTTTTTTTTTTTCTTGTTTTCTTTTCCCCCACTTTTTTGATTTTATTTTTGCCTTTTACTTCTTTTTGTTTCTTTTGTTGTTCTCGCGATTGCATCATCACAATCCATTAGTTTCCAGCTCACGAGATGAAGAAATTTCTTCCTTCTCTTAAGGAAGTGCTAACACTGGAGGAATGAAGAAGGACTAGAATTCCCCTACAACAAGCTCATGGAATATTCTTGATGTTCTTCAGTCACTGTTAGGGCGTTTGGCCCTTTTAGTTAAGCACAACAAAATTGCAGTATGAGAAATTTAGCCTTATGAAATGGTGGTGAGAGCATCATTTATGTAACATGGTGCTCTGGGCTTGCTTGTTTTTAGGTTTGAATTTACGCACAAGAAACAGAGCGGCGGGGCCGGCCAGTATGGCAAAGTCATAGGGGTCGTGGAGCCTCTGGATGCAGAGGAGTACACAAAGCTGGAGTTCGAGGACAGAACCATTGGCACCAATATCCCCAAACAGTTTGTGCCTGCTGTGGAGAAGGTAGGAAGCATTTTGTGATTGCTGTGTGTGCTGCTTGTCTTGCCCCAGGCAGAGACTTTTCCCATTACTTCAGTAGAGGCAGAATCAACTTTGTGTGTTTTTGCTTAATATCTTACATTCCTGGGTTTTCCACTTAATTTAGTTTGTTTTCTTTGCTGGCGTGTGCTTAGCTCTATTTCCATAGCAATGCCTCTGTGCACAAGGTAGGCTCTCCTTCCTCACAGTAAAACAAACCTACTACTTTGTATCTGCTTTTTAATTCCCCTCTTCTGCTTTTGATTGTGGTCACTTGATCCTAAGCTCTAATTCTGAAATATGTTACATATCCTTTTTGTTGTTTTTCAGAGACCAGTTACATAAGAAACTGCAGTTAAATTAGATTTCCTGATTAAATTACCGAATATTCTTTCTTTTTCCCTCCTTTGGGGGCAGCTTCTGTATATGCTTCTCTTCATGTCACTGCTTAAGTTTATCACATATGGCTTTAAATAATGCCTTTTTATCACCATCTTAGCACCATCTTTGGATTCTTGTAATAAATAAACTAAAAGAATTCTGTTTTTCTTCTGTGATGCAACACACAATGATTTTTGCCAAACACATGCAATCTTAAAAGAATTTTGTTCCTCAGTCAAGTGGTTAATGAAGTTGCTCTCCACATGGAGCCTTTTTCAGTTATTGTTCACAGGCTTTATCTAACAAAACACAATCCTGAACACTTATCTTCAATTTCTCATCTGATTTCCATTTTTAAGGTGATACCAAATTGAAGAACAACAGTACAAAATTTTAAAATGCTTAGAAATTTAAAAGCTTTCCCCACTATGTTGTATTCTGTTGCCATTTTATCAGACAAGAATGTTTGTGGTCCAGATGTGTGCTGGTGGTTAAAAATGATGAAATACAGCTATAGCTATATTTCCAAAGCTGCTTTTTTTGTTGTTGTTTTAAAGTTTTGTTTTAATTTGAAAGCTGCTAACTTTGAGGTGTTACTTGACAGGGATTCCGAGATGCCTGTGAAAAAGGTCCCATGTCAGGGTACAGGATATCTGGAATCCGGTTTGTCCTGGAAGATGGTGCCCATCACATGGTGGATTCGAATGAAATCTCCTTCATCAGAGCAGGAGAAGGAGCTCTAAAGCAAGGTATAAAGCTGGTGCTTTGAACATGCTATACTCTTGGAGCCAAATCAAACCACCTCATCTTCTAGTGTGCACTTGTTGCCTGGTGTACGTGCATGTATAGTCAAAGGTTGTTGGCCAGTTACATAGCACAGAATAAATTCAAAGATATAGAGAATTTTAGAGGAAGGCAACCTAATTCTTGTAGCTGTATAAGGCAAAAGACACCCTTTTTTCTTAGATCACAGTAAAGAAACATGAACAGCTTAATCTTTATAGAGGTAAGAAAATAACATTCTGTCGAACTGCATGTCTGCTGGCATTATGGGCTCTAGAATAGAAGTTAGGGGAGGCAGAATTCTAAAACAGTTGTAACCTTTTCCTCACTGATGCAGCAAATATTCAGCATTAGCCACAAAGACACCTCATTGCTGTACATGGGAGGATCTTGAGTGGTTCCAGGCTTGTCTCGCTGCATGTGAATTTGGCTAGAAGTTAATTTATATGGTCTTGCAAAACACAATTTCCATGAGTAATACATTGCCATTCGTGTTAAGGTCATGAGTCTAATAGGAAACATGTTGCCTTAGATGTCACTTCTGGCCTTACTGCTGCAAGTCTGTGACAGCACTTTGTTTTCTTGCAAGGCCAAATTAAAGATAATTTAGTGTGTATATACTAGGTAGCCATAAGAATTACAAGTTTTTTGATTAATCTTTCGTTTTTTTTTCCTTCCAGCCATGGAAAACGCTTCTGTGCGTATCCTTGAACCCGTTATGGCAGTGGAGGTGATGGCACCCGTCGAGTTCCAAGGAGCCGTGGTAGCTGGCATTAACCGCCGCCACGGAGTGATCACGGGACAGGATGGCGCTGAGGATTACTTTACCCTCTATGCTGAGGTGTGTGCTGTTAAGCGATTCTTTCCCTTTATTGTTTATCTCCCTCGCTGTTTTTCTTGGTAACACACGTAGGCTGATAGCAGAGTTGCCAAGCAGCAGTGCGTAACATTAGCTGTCAGCTCAGCAGTGCAATATAAACATGATACCAATATGCACTGCACACATGCAGTGTGCACAGTGCATGCAGTGCAACATAAGGCTATTACTAATCTGCCTTGCTTCAGGCAGCTCACTGAGCTAACACGTTACATTGGCTCAGAAGGAAGGGAATTCAGGTTTCGGTTTCGTGCACTTTGGCATCATGCTCTGTTCACTGCATCGACTCCCCCACCTGCACCTCAGTGCTTGACCAGGACCCCCTTAATAAACCAGGTCTAGCAGCTGATCTGCTTCCTAGTGAAAGAAGCTGTGCAGCAACACGGACACACAAAATTAAGGGGGGAAATCATTTGTCAGCTATCTTTCTTCAGCTGTTAAAAGGAGACATTAGTAATTGGAGCTGCACGCAATGGTTGCCTTGCAAGCCTTTAGTGTTCCTTCTAAAATGTGTTTGTGTTCACGTTAGGTCATAGGAAATGCATTTCTAACAATGGATGTGGGATAAATCATCTCAGCAAGGGCCGGCTAGTGACAAAACACGTGCTGTGTCTTTCCTGTTTTCAAAAGCACAGTGTGTTGAAAAGCTGCAGCCTTCACTTTCTAACACTGCGATCTCTTGCTTTGTAATATTGATTACTGACTCTGGGATATTCCAGTATCTGGTGTATTGTAGCTCAGAGATCTTTGGGGTTTCCCAATGAGTATACATTGTGAATATTGATTAATTGAAGCAGGGATACGTAAAAAAAAAAAAAAAAAAGTTGGCAAAATCAGTGGTGTTTACAAAGAACACAAGATTTTGCAAAGTCTCTTTGTAGCATAATAAAGACTAATTGGATTGTGACCAAAAATTGTTGGGAAAACTGTTTGTTCCTACTACAAGAATAACATGTTTCATCTGTGCGGTTTCAGGTGCCACTGAATGATATGTTTGGATATGCCACCGAGCTGAGGTCTTGTACTGAGGTAGGTTTTTTCAGTAATTTTTTTTACTATGCTTATTTCCATATATAAAGTGTGTTAATTTGCATTGTCTTATGCATAGCATGAGTAGCCTTAAAGGAATTAAAATAAAAACAAAAATGCAGAGTAGAAAAAGATTATTACCGTTACTTTATCTGTTTCTTAAATATCTTTCCTCGTATTAGCTATGTCATTTCAGGTTAAGGATTTCTCTTAAACTTTGGAGAGGAAGGAAATAAGTCTTAAGTAATTCAAAGTGGTAAATACTGATAAAGATACTGAATTCATGGGTTGCAAAAATTTTTGCATACTCCCAACATTCAGTTTCATATGTCTGCAAGCCAAGAGGTTTTTGAAGGAAATGCTTGCATTAATTTGGTGTCCTTTTTAGCAATATACATTTCTATGGCTAAACATTGAATTTCTACATGCAGTTGAATCAGGTGAAGTATTTTCTTAGTGTTTTACTAATAATTTGCTGTTTCCCATCTCCTGTAATATGGAAGTACTGTATTCTGTGAGCCATGTGAATGGATTTTTGCTAATATCATAATCGTTCTCTGAATTTTAAGCAAAACAACCACTGGGATGGAAATTACAGGCAATTTTATAATCCCATTTCAAAGAAACAATGTTCAGATACTGTTTATTTTGGATTTCATAACTACATGCCTCAACGTGCAGTGATGTACACTTCTTTGTAAAATATTTGCTTCACAGACCATGGTGCACGCAAGTGCAAAACAGTTCCGTGTTTAGCATCCTAACCCTGATATTTTTTTTTTTTCCAACTCTTCAGGGAAAAGGTGAATATACCATGGAGTACTGTAAATACCACCCGTGTTTGCCCAGTACCCAGGAAGAAATAATCAACAAATACCTTGAGGCCACGGGGCGACTTCCTGCGAAAAAGGGCAAAGCCAAGAGCTGACTTTCTTCTCCTCGAGCACATGGAACAGTTTTTCGCAATCTCCTCTAATGACTGAGATGCCCAAGTGATACAAGAGCCTGAGGCTGGATGGATACAGACTGCAGGGAGACTTCATTGCATCTTCATGCCCTTCTTTTACGGTATTCTCAGAAGTCACCAGGAGATTCCAGCTGAATTGTTCACTTGTAGATGCCACTGATTAACAAAATATATAAATATGATAAAATTTATGATGATTTGTCTTGAATTTTGTCTCAATCTGTATTAAAATAATTTTATTATTTACTTGATAAAATATTATTGTGTAACTGGACTAGTTACTGTTTCTCTGTTTTTGAAAGATTAAAAATCCTAAACATTTAGAAGGCTAAACCTTAGCTGCCAAAATGGTGAATATTTTTTGTTCAGGCGTTCAAAAAAGATCCTTTGGTGTTACAGTTCACTGCAGCATACGGTCTAGGAAAAAAATGCTAATATTTTCTTCTCATCCTTATGAAACAGTGGTAAGATCCTCCAAAGCCGTAACTCAGCTGTTAGTGGAACTGGCGTTTCACCAAAACTGTTATCACAGATGGTGTGATGCATTTTTAAGAAGTTGGTAAGAATTTACCTAGAAGTAAACTCTTTCCTAAACAATGTTTAAGGTGGGTTCCCGTGTGTGTTGTTTACTTGGCTCTAGGTGCTCTACCTTCCTAAAAGGATCTCTTTGTCATCAAACCAAACAAAAAGATCCCTTTTTTTCCAAAATCTTAAGAGATCGTGTTCCTGTTGATGTGCTTATCTTGAGAATCACGTAACTAGATACTGTTCACTTATAATACAGAGAAAAATTGAAGCTGTTACAATTAGGTGAGAGAAAAAAAACAGTACTTTAATGTTATTGCTAAAAGATCCACTATGAATTTTCCTTGCGTGCTCTCTCCTTGACTTTCTCTGCTTGCAGCATTTTTGCAGACTTCCAGTAAACAGGGAATGAAGTTCCAGTTCAAAACCAACTGCATTCCTGGCACAGGATTGTGCTTGATGTTTACCAGACACAGAACCATAATGGCTGGGCTTTTTTTGTCTCAGTCCTCACAGAAAGACAGTGAAAATTACACATTTTAAACTTGAAGTAAGTAGAATGTCAGAGATTTGTCAGGGGTATGTAAATATTGAGTAAACACGGGCATAAGGTTGTGTATGAACATGATGTTGCTTCGGGACAAATCCTTCTTGTTTCCCTTAAATCTGTAGCAGTTTTTTTTTTTGTGGAAAAAAAAAATGCATCTGGAACTAATTTTAAGGAAAACCCTACAGGTTCTCTGTCATTTAGGGATTTTCTTAAGCAAACAAACATTCGCCTACCTTTGCCAAAATTCAGAGGAGACTTACAAAAGCAGTATGAATGCAATTGCAAAGAAAAGGGGTGGTTATTTTAGTTGTATTTTTGTTTTTGATGTTTTGCTGCTTAGAGGTCAGTCACGATGTGAAGTCTTGGCTCTGATGCTGCCAGATGTGTTGCTGCTCCCCAAATCTAACGCAGGCGACGGGATCGTGCAGCGCAGGGACATCTGCACCACGGTGGGGTCTGCTGTACTTAGTGGCCACAACTCTCTTCTCCTGTGGGCATCCACGGATATTTATTGTCCCTTTTGGCACTATGAACCGAGTCCTGACTCAGAAAATGTTTGCCTTTATTAACAGTTTAATAATGGCAACTGAATCTTGCTTCAGTAAAAACTGCATAGAGAATTTCAGGTTTTGTTCCGCTGACTGAAATCCTGGCCCTGAAGACTTTGATGGAAATTTCGCCATTCAATTCCAACCAGCTGGTACTTTTCCAGAAGTTAGGATTGTGCAGCTTCTTAAATGAGATAAAACTTGTGCTGCTTACTCGAGGTCAAAGTTACACGGGTTTGTCGAGCTGCAAACAAATGTTTCTCTGTTCTGGGCTTGGAAACCAGTAGCAAAAAAAGTACTTTGTTAGTAAGAAAACTAACCGTGCAGCTAAATATATTGCTAAAATAGAGCCCCACAGAACAAAATCGCTGTTCTATTTTCTTGTTTAAATTCTAGGATTTTTCATTACCAGTTTCCTATTGAAGATGTCATTAAAAGCTCTGATGACATGTTTTGCCAGCACAAAATTTATTTTAACATGTTACCTGCTGATGTAAAAAGCCTCAATCAGTAAAAGTTTAGGAAGAGAAATACAGTTGTATAAAACGGCTGAATTATTTTGGGTTATCAGATCACACAACCATCTTCTAGTTAAAGTATCTGTGTGCAAATAACTTGAATCATCATTACTGGTGACAGATCACTGGTAGCCCAGGATACTACAAGATGTAGAAGAAAATAACCATTGCAAAAGGCAGACACCACGGCCTGCTCCCCAAAGTAAGGCATACTTAGTACCTGCGGTTTGTTTATCCTGATGGAAATTGTTAAGGAAAGAAAGCAACAAGGGAAAATAGTTTAGTGTTATAGTAGAGAACGAAGGTGGGAAAGTGCACTTGCACTAAAGCCAGAATGGAGAATTTTGTGTGAAAGGACAAAAATACGTTCTTACAGTTAGACTTTGTTGTGTTTAAGACAGTTAAAAGACACGGCAGTCATTAGAATGTAGTATCCGATTGACTGGATATTGTGACAGCAGGATGTTCTCAGCCAAACCCAAACGTGGAAATTTTATGTCTTAAGTTTGGTCCATCATCATTCAAGCTTGCAGCAAAACCTCCATCCACCCTGCAGACAGAGACCCAATATCTGCATGTTGGACAAACACTTCCCTTGTGGGCTCGTAGACTGGTGGTGGACAGAGGAGAGACAGAAAAAAAACAATTTTCCTTAAATCAATATTTTCTTGGTTAACTTCTTGAATACAAGAGGATAAACTTCCTTTTTTAAGCAGAAATTGCTGTTCGCTGGCAGAGCTTGGGCCAGTGAGTCAGAAAAGAAAACTCAGCCTCTGCTGTGTGTAATGATACTTGTTTTATTGGAGATTTAAGTTAAAAAATAGCAAATAATAAATCTATCCAAAAATGAGAAAAGACTTAGTAGACAAGTATTTCTTATAGTGACAGAGTAATTCTTTTTCTCAAGATTTTTATCCAAATATATTAACTTTTTTCACTTAAGTCACATAAAATCAGCCTGTGTATGTGTATCTGTGAATGTATATAGTAGCAAAATTCATTTAGGTAGATCTCTAGAACGTGTGAGTTTTTACCATGTAAGAAATGAAAGATTCATTCTGGAACAGACTAGTGAAAGCATTTAAAGTCACTGGAGTGTGACTGGTATAGAAAACTTATCACAGCTCTGGATTTATTAACTCGAGGGTCCTCCCATTTAATATGTTTGTACAAAGCTGAGAATCATCTCAAAAATTTTCTTCTTTTTCCTGTAAGATTCCAGCAGCGGATCCAGATTCCATTCCAGATGTCTCTTCCAACCACTGATGGTCTGAAGCACAGAAGTATTTTACTTTCAGAGGGTGACCAGGAAGCCAAATGACACGC
This sequence comes from Crypturellus tataupa, assembly GCA_034781795.1. Lineage (NCBI taxonomy): Eukaryota > Metazoa > Chordata > Aves > Tinamiformes > Tinamidae > Crypturellus > Crypturellus tataupa. The sequence goes on along the minus strand of JAWLRI010000953.1, from coordinate 628,855 downwards.
AGGTGGCATGAAATCATTTCCTGGAGAACAGATTTAAGAAAAAGAAAAGAAAAACAGTTATCTTTAGGATCTTTGTGTTGTTTTTCTGTTGACGAAGGTGGGTATTACACATCTATGCTTTCTTACCTGTGTTGGAATTTCGTGAAGTAAGACAGTGTAGTCAAACTCAATGAAATCATCTTGCCTTATCTGGATATGTAACAAAGGAAAAAGCAACCAAAACCACAAGGTTATATTGTTGAAGTATAGTATCTACTCTGATTAATTAAGTGCATTTAGCCTAATAAGGGGAAAGAGAGAAAAAGACTGAGATGCCAAAAGTAAGATAGGTTTTTGCATGTGGAAAGGAGGGGAATTGGGAGCAATTCCTGTGCCAAGACTCTAAGGACACTACCTGGAGTGGGGCTTTGCAGTTTGACTGTGCTCTCATGTGAAACTAGGCTTATGCAGATGCCAGTTACTCAAGTTAACACTTGAATGAATGTGAGAATCCTACTAATCTCTCCAAAAATATCTAATTCTGAATAAGCTGGAATAGAAAGCAAGCACAGTATCTATGGATCACAGGTGACCGAGACAGAAAGAAACCTTTGGAAACTCCTATACAGAACAGCCGTGCAGTTTGCTTCCCAAGAGAACTTGTATCAAATACTAAATTGATGCTAGGAGGGTAAAAAGGAGTAGGAGTGACTTAGCGTGGGGTGCTGAATTGCAGGACCACATGTGTAAATGCTCTGATGAAGCCAACTGATGTGCTCATGCAAACAGAACAGCATTTTGTCCAAATGACTAATATTTTTCTACCAAGCTCTGGACAAAATAACTCATTCTGATGGAGATACTTTTATGTGAAACCGCTTGGATCTTGGAAGCACAGAGATACTGCAGAATGTGTGGGCTGCCGATGCTGGTTTGTTTTCTCTAGCTTGGTGGACTGGGTTCGCCTCTCAGACTGGTAATTCCGACTTGGCTTACCCACTGCTTTGCAGACTTGACTTGTGCCATGGAGTAACTCAAGTTCTCTGTTGATTTCTCCCACATTATTTTGCTGCTGCCAACAACAGCCAAAGCCCACACTGGCTCAAAGGCAGGCTCAATATTTCCATAGCTGTCTGAAAGGGAGAAAGAAAATAATATAAAAATGATGAATTCTGCCTGCTCATCAGGCAAATGATAGACCGCAGAGCCCTGTGCTGTCGCACAGAAACTTCATAACTTCCCTGGGACACATCGCAGCCTCCGCTGATAAACTCATGTGGCTGCAGAAGGATGAAAGCAGGAGGGAAGTGGAATTACCACGAGACATTATTGGTGACTCCCTAACCCCGGAGGAAAAGGGGGACCAGGGCCCTCTGTTTCTGGGATGGGAAAATTCACTCATCCCTTGTGAATTCCCATCCATAGGTGGAGGAAGATGTGTAGGTTAAAGCAGTCATTACTTGAGGAGTTTTTACTTGAATACAGATTTGCATAGACCTGCTCTCAAATCCTGAACAGTGACTCTTGCTAAACCCAACAGGGTTTTTTCTCCCCAAGGATGTTTGGCAAGGTGGAACTTTTGGGGAAGGGAAAGAGGAAGGAGGAGAGTTAGTCCTGGTTTTAGGGTGCTGCTCTGCAAATACATCTACTTTTTAACACATGCACATTTCCTTGCATTCCTAAAAGTGCCCAAACTCTTTGATAAGAAATGGCATCAGATTATTTGGGGAATATACCTGGAATGTTGTTTGCAACTATTGGTTTGGTTTGTTGCTTTAGTTTTTGGTAAAACGCGTTGTCCTCCTCTTGGATTTGCTTCTCATCTTTGGTGTCTGCACAGTTGATGGTGACGGCGGGCGGCGAGGTTCCCTTCTCAAAGAGCACTGTGGCCAGGCAGCTCCCCGCGTCTTCCTGGAAAGACAGAATTCCAAACTGTCGGTACCAACCAAGGCTTAAATGGAGCACATTTTAAAAGAGTAATCATGGTGTAATCATGTGAAGTACATGTAATACATACATTTCTATATGAGATTCTGCATAGGAAACTGTATGAGGATTGCAAAGTCTTTAGAAGATTTTTTTTTCAGAAATAGGTTAAAAAAAGTGATTTAACAAATCTTTTATTAAAAAGTATAGCAGAAAAATTAAATCATCTCAGGGATAAGTTTGAAAGTTCTTAGGAAAGGATACTAGTTGATAACAACATTGACTGATTTTGTTGTATAAAACATCTGCCTTAGGACAGAAACAATGTAATGCTTCATGTTAGAATACTGGAATTTGAGTGTCATAAGATGTGTGGGGGGGCAGAGCAGATGCTTACAGTAAAATTGCTAATGGCAGCTGAGAACATGACTGGAGGGAGGGTTATAATTGGTAAAAGACCAAAATCTGTGCAGTGTTTATGCTGTCCTGGGTGCAGATCCCGTGGGACCCGCGTGGGGATAAGGACCAGGATGTGACAGCTCGGAGCGCAGGGAAATGCAGAGCAGGGAATTCCTGACATGCTCGGATCTCGACCAAGGCAGAAAACTGATCAGACAAAACGCTCTGTTGACAGCAAGAGCAATCCCTGTCCCATGCTGGGGCAAAAAGCAAAGTCATTTTATTGAGGAAGAGCCATTTAAATACACCCTGTTTTACAGGCGTTGAGGTTAACACATGTGTTGGGGAAGACACGGCTGGGCTACAAACTCACCCTGCTTCTGTAGTCTTCGGTGGTGAACTGCAGGTAGTACTTATGACCAACTCCTGGGATGCTCTGCAAGACAGAGGAGTTCTGTCCACGCCGTAACCACAACCTTACACATTATTATAACTAGAACATTATTAAACAGCGATTACTGCTGGGCACGTGGTAACACACATCAGCGCCCCTTGTTTCTGAGGAGGGCAAAGGCAGGAGGAAGAGAGCTTAAAAGCAGTATCTGGGGGCACGTGAATCAACAGGAAAAAAAAAATTGTGTTGGTTGTGGCTGACAGCTGGGGCTGGGGTTGTTGTGCTGGTTGTTTGTGTTGGTTGTTGCTCTGGTTAATTCGGATTTTGCTGTGAGGTATCACAGACTGCTCTGACATGCAGAGACAGCAGCTTTTTTTCAGTAGTGGTCCTGGAGAGTAATAACTACTATGAACAGGATCAGTATTATTTAACAGGGTAAAAGCACAGCCTGCAAACAAGTATTTGGATGATCTGCTCTTCATCGGTCAGTCCTCTAGCAACTCCTATACTCAGGTGGCAGGAGGAGTCTGCGTGACAGAAAAGCAGTGACTTTACATTTATAGACACTATTTGCTTGTAAGCTGATGTGTGTTTTTTTAAAACTGTCCGGCATATTTTTGTCATTTGATTAAATTGGTCATAAGTAAAAAAAACTAAGTCTTCTTCCATGCTATACTGTGATTTATTGGGTAAGCTTTCTGATACACAAGTCAAATCACTTCTGTGTCTGAAAGTGTCTTCCTTTCACATCATTAATTGCTTTAGTAAAAGGTGGTCCCCTTGTCACCAACCTCTTCTCGCTCCTACCCTTCAACTCCCAGCGACTCTAACGCTCCTTGTGCAGTGTATTTTGCTACACAGGTTTTCTATTAGGTAGCCTGCGGAAAATGCGTTTTACTGGAGAATGCCAGCTGCTTTTCACAGCGTGCCCTGGGGTGAAACTGCTGTGTTCCAGGACAGCACCGACCCCGGAGCTTCCTTCCCTCCTAAACAACACCCTTCGAGTAAACAGCAGGGTAATTCTGCCCGTTTGCATGGCATTGAAGGTTCAAATCCTCAGCAAATCGCACGTATTTTACTTATCAACATTCAGACCTTTTTGCTCCCATCATATTTTCCGCCAGGAAGGCATTAATAGCAAAACAATCACACAGTTTAATGGTGAGTGCATTCACACATATATAGTATCATAATGCACATGCACGCATGCAGCATATACAAGGTACATGAGCACCTAGTGCATGTGCATATATACACAATGTGCATACATACATATTACACATATACTGTGTGTGCACATACACATACAGCGTATAGACAGTGCACATGCACATACACCCACTCGCGGCATATATATACGCATGTGCATACGTGCAGACACATCATATATATGCACGGTGCACATGCATATATGCACACACAGCATATATACTTATAGTGCACATACATATAGGCACACACAGGACATACATATGCATGTGCATAGATGCAGATGCATAGTATATATACACACCTAGTGCATGCGCATACATACATAGCATATACACACAGTGCACATGCATATGTGCACATATAGTGTATATATTCATAGTGCACATGCATATATGCACACACAGAGCACATAAATGCATGTGAACAGATGCAGACACATAGTATATATATACACAGTGCACCTGCATGCACACAGCATATATATATACATAGTGTAGATGCATCTATGCACACGCAGAGCACATAAATGCACGTGAACAGATGCAGACACACAGTGTATATATACACCTAGTGCATGTGCATAAATGCACACGCAGAGCACATAAATGCATGTTCATGGATGCAGATACATGGCATATACATATTCCTAGTGCACGTGCATACACATAGCGTGTCTACACACTGCACGTGCATATATGCACACACAGCGTATATATTCACGGTGCACATGCATAAATGCACACGCAGAGCACGTATATGCTGTGCGTGCATTTGTGCATGTGCTCAGATGCAGACACACGGTGTATATATATATACGCACCTAGTGCACGTATATGCACAGTGCCCACGAGTGTACGCACATGCCAATATATATACACAGTGCACGCGCGTACCCGCACACACGCGCGCGCCGCGTGTCCACCCGCACCCACGCGCGCCCCCCGTGCCGTGCGGTCCCGTCCCGTCCCGTGCGGTCCCGTCCCGTGCCGTGCCGTGCGGTGCCGTGCGGTCCCGTG
>JAWLRI010000953.1:588548-623829 GCA_034781795.1 Crypturellus tataupa | reverse complement strand
CCTGCTCGTGCTCGCCCTCATGTGCTTCCTGGGCTTCGGTGCGTGGCGGCCGCGGGGCCGCGGCGGGGCCTCCCCGCGCGCCGCCGGGCCCTGAGGCCTCTCCTTGTCCTTGCAGGCAGCTACTTCTGCTACGACAACCCGGCGGCCCTGCAGACGCAAGTGCAGGCGGTGAGTAGGATTCCTGTGTCCCCACCAGCGGTAACAGCCCTCGTGCTCCCCGCTTTTCCCTCTGTTTATTTATTTTTTTAATCTCCCGCTTCTCTGCAGGACATGAAGGTGAACACGGCCCAGTTCATGGCCCTCTACGCCTGGTACTCCTGGCCCAACGTGGTGCTCTGCTTCTTCGGCGGCTTCCTCATTGACCGGGTGTTCGGGATACGGTAAGCGTTCGGGATACGGTAAGCGTTCGGGATACGGTAAGCGTTCGGGATACGGCTTCGTCACCAGAAGGGCTGCGAGGCCCTCGGGGGCTCTGCTTGGTCCCTCTCTGCGGATAGAGAAACAATCTATGATAGAGCAGGAGCTCTCCCTGCCTTTCCTTCAAGCTGTAAGCGACAAACGTACGACAATTTCGCAGCAAATACTTGTAAAATTGGGCGCATAAAGATCCCTTCTTTGCCTGAAGCTTCTTAAGGGTGACTCTGTTTTGTAATGCAAGCGTTAATAAACTTTACATAAATTGGAGTTGCAATTAGAATATTCAGAGTATTTTAGTAAGTACGTGGAAATACTCATGCCCGTTGTTCAATGAATTGCAGCGTTTTGGCTGGGAGGCTTTACGTGTTTCAGCACGGTTCCGTTTTCGACGCGGATTGCAGGCTAATGGTTCATGGTTATTGTGGGCCAGTGCTATTTGTGTTCTGCAAAACTAATGTCAGGCTAACAACTTCATCCTTCTGATTAATGTGACATTGAAGATCACATTAAATAAATCAGTGTTGTGATTTCGCAGGATCAAACCCTCATAAATGTTACACAGATTTTCAAAGACTTCTCACATGGTGTATAAATTTCCAGGGGTATAGATGGGCTTTCTTCTGCCATGCACTTGTGATGAACCAGTGGCATTTGTTGGGGAGAGCTTGCATTGCGTGTTGTCCTTCCTCGTATTCCTTGCTGCGGATCTAATACTGTGTTGTATAGGACAACAAAAATGTTTAGTTATTAATTAAATCACTTTGTTTTTCTTCCAGGTTGGGCACAATAATATTTAGTATCTTTGTTTGTGTTGGGCAGGTAAGTGTAAATGGGAGGCTGACGGGTAATATGCTTGAAATATCTCTAAAAAACACAAAAGAGGCTGCTTGTCGGTGATGTGTATTCCAGGTGGGAGGAAGCGGGGAAGAGAACAGATAGGGGAGAACCCTGTTCTGGGGTGAACTTTCTCCCCAGCACATGCCTATGGCTGTTATTTAAATAAAATTTTTTGTTAATATAGAGATGGCATAGTCTTGTTACTAGGACTAGGCAGATACGCCACTGTGCAAAGATATTTTTTTCTATAGTCATGTGTTTTATATTGGCTGCCCTGTGCAGTTCCTGCAGTTCTGGCGGTGACTAACAGCCAGCCTGTAAATTTATTTCAAATTATCTGTTTATATTTTCATGTAACAAAGGAATTTAGCCTTCATCCAGCTCAGATAGACTGGGTTGTGTACCTGTGCTGGCCTTCCTGTGGTGGGGATGAAGGTTGGTGACCTACCTGCCTGTCCTTGAGGCCAGAGCAGCCCTGCACCCAGTACATGGGGGTGGCAGTGAGGGTGAGGCATGACTGGCACCCAGAGATGTTTTCCGAGTGCAACTCCAGGGTGGACCAGGTTGGATATTGTGTAGCTGGCTGGGATGAGGTGTAAGGCAGAGGGAGCAAAGGACAAAGACTACGAGCAGGAAGTGGATGTGAAATATTCCTTTGGGTAAAGGAAAGGGAAAGCATTTTTAGCAATTCTAAGACTTGTTGTTTGTTCTGTACTTCCAGTGTGAGATGGTAATTTCTCTGATGTGCTTTCCTCACAGGTGATTTTTGCTGTGGGAGCACTAATCAACGCCTTCTGGCTGATGGAAGCAGGCAGATTTGTGTTTGGGTGAGTCTAGGCGAATGTAGTGTGTGTTCTCCAGGGTAAGGGCCGGCTTTGTGCGTCCTGGAAAGCCGCCCCCATGTTTGTACTTTCAAAGGCAAAGTTCTTAGATTTTGAAGTGTCTTTAAAATTGAGATATGCAGGAGGTTTCTGTTGCACTCCCCCCAGTCTAATGTAATGCTGGAAAACAAATGGGTCATAGCAGTTCATTCTTTAGTTTGGAAACCTGTTTAATGACTACAGGAAGTATGAAATTACCCAAATAAAAGTGAGTTTCTACTAACCTATGCAATAGATAATCTGTACGTACAGAAACTGCTGTGAAATAACGTCATCTTGCTAACGCCAGCAAGTGGGACTGCTTCCTTGTTGCTTTGAGTGTTGCAATTAACATGTTTTGTTTCTCCTTTTTCCAGAATAGGTGGAGAGTCCTTAGCTGTGGCACAAAACACTTATGCAGTCAGCTGGTTTAAAGGCAAGGAATTAAATCTTGTGTTTGGATTACAGCTAAGCATGGCCAGAATTGTAAGTTTAAAGCTTTATATCTTTATTCTTAAAATTTCTGGTGTTAGTTTGGTTTAGCAGTGAGACAGGTAGAAAGCAGTGTTACTCACTAGGAAGCCCTTTGGGTGAAAACGAATTTAAATATTTCAAGTTTGATACAGATGCTTGATGTATATGAATGTTGGCTTATCTGAGTGCAGCTTGTGGCTCTGAGACTTAAATGCAGTTTCTGATAAGTGAGCTGGGATGGCCACTTTAAGAAATCACCACCTTTTTCTGTTATTGTTGTGCTTTTGTAAGAAGCTTGTGGGTTTTATTTTGTTGTTTAGGTTTTGCCCCTTTTGCCAGATGGGTGGCTGCACTTAGCTGTGCCATTTAGAATTCATATTGTAAAATGTGTTGTCCTTCACATACGTTTGTTCTGCCTAGGGAAGCACGGTGAACATGAATATCATGGGATGGATATACTCCAGAGTTCGGGATCTTCTGGGGCACACTGGCCACAGTACTCTTGGGTTAACTCTCCTGATAGGTTAGTAGTGTATTTAAGTTGCTGTCATACCTGGTGTTTTGGGTTTCATCCTGAACAATATTGCATATTGTTAATAACTGGTCATCTAGAATGCAAGAAAATGGTCAGTGCTTGGAATTGGGAAGAACAACTCGGATGCTATTGATGCTTAATGTGTCACAACCTGTCAGTATGCGTGGTGCAACATTATTGTTTCTGATAATGCTATGTGGTTTCTGTGGTTGTAAGACAGAAACTTGACGTTTTTATGGAGCTGAAACACTTTATGTCAAGCAAACATATTTGGCAGTGTGATTTGGTCAAGTCTGTTACAACAAGCTTGAAAACCTTTTTGAAGAATATTGTGTAAAAGCTTGTGTGCAGTTTTCTCTAACACACAAAAGTGAAATTTCAGCTCCCTTTTGGTTAGTGTCCCTTCTCTCAGAGCATGGGCATTAAGGCACTGGTGTTTGTAACAGAAACCAAGCTGCGACATTGTTATTACAGCATGCAGATAAGGAGTCTGGCTATGCTGGGCAGCATTAATATTTTGAAATAAAAAGTAGTTCAAATTCAAGGCCAATAGGAGACCTGAAGAGGACCGTAGCTTTAAATATTTTCAGTTCTTCGAGCTGTACAACTGTTGAATCTCGTGTATATGACAAATGAGTATGAGTAAACAAACTGAATTAGCATTGGATATGCTAATTAGATATATAAAGATATGCATAGATATATAAAGTTATATACTACACTGTGCTTAAAAAGCAGTTTACTACTTGGGACATCAAGTCAACATGTCACATTGCCTTCTTGCAGGTGGCGCAACGTGTCTGTTTTCCCTGGCTTGTGCATTAATACTTGCTTATCTGGACAAGAGAGCAGAGAAGCTGCTTTGTAAAGAGCAAGGGAAAACTGGTGAGTAGGGTGGATGGAAAGGCTAGCAATACTCTGGGCTGCGTTCTATTCTGACCAATTCTGGTTTGTGTTTTATTCAGACCAATCAAGTTGATACTCTCTGCAGGCTCATATGCTTAACATTTTGATTTCACAGTCATAATTCTTAATTCTTTCCATATCAGTAGAAAGTTTTATAGTTTTAAGACTGTTTTACAGACAGATGTGTAATCTGCTTTATGTATCACACAGAAAACCAGCACATTTTCATTTCCACTGACTTGTTCTATGCCACTGTCACCAGGACTGTTTTGCTGAAGTCAGTCTTGTTTCCTTTAATAAGTGTACAAAAATATGCAGTATTTCCTGAACAATACGTAGGGTTTTGAGTTTTCTGTGTGGGAGTAGAAAGAGCAGTGAAAAATGAACTAAACTTTAGAAGCAAAACCATATAACTTGTGGTTTCAGACACGGATTTCACTAGCTGATCAAATGCCTCCTTGAGAAAGTTATTTAATTCCACTGCATAAGATTTTCAGAGATTTTTAGAGAACTTCTTTTAAAATGTACATTTGGCTTAATATGGGGGAGACAGGTTGGTTCTCAGCTTCAGTATTGTCGACCTAGGCTATATATATTCTTAATTGAGTCTCACAGTGTAAACTTTATACAGTCCAGCCACCATCTACACTCTTGGATGCTCTATTAGGGACTCTTACCTAACCTAGTATTTGTTCAATATGGATGAATTTTAGATTTGTTTATGCTGACTGAAACAATGTTGTTTTTTACTCCAGGTGAAGTGATCAAGCTCACGGACGTGAAGGACTTCTCTTTGTCTTTGTGGCTTATATTTGTAATCTGTGTCTGTTACTACGCAGCTGTTTTTCCTTTCATTGGGCTTGGAAAGTGAGTATCTCTTGCTAAAATATGACTATTCCCTTTCAATCTGGCCAGGGTTTAATGAGCTGTAGCCTTACTTAAAAGGGAAGAAATTTTTGGCTAATATTTAAGTATTCCAGGTAGCTACAGAAGAACTTATTTCCTGTGCCTAGGGCTTGTCCCTTTTCCTACGGCACTGATGAGGAATACTTGTGATACAAGTAATTGTAGTATTATGGTTTCCTTTTCTGCTGAGCTTTGTGGGAAATGCCACTGCTCAGCACAGTAGTCAGAACACTAAAGCATAGTGCACTTTCCATTGATTAAAATGGAAAACTTGATTAAAACTTGATGCAGATCAAAACATGCCATGCATTTCAGTGCGGAAATCTGTGGACAACCGCCAAGCAGAGTCTCTTCTGTACTCATGCACTGTTGAATAAGTATGAGGTAGGGGTTTAAATGAATGTGGTTGCAGCTTTGGGCTGAGGTTCTTTTAATGTCCTGATTTTAATATATATTAAAGTTGAAACTTGAAGGTCTTCTTTAGGTTTTTCTAATGAAACTCACGACTTGAGCTAATAATAGAGCAATGAATTGTTTTGAATGTTCTTGAACTAGGGACAGCTCTCAAGAAATTGGGTGCATATGGAGTGAGAAAGAGAGTTTGAGCTTGCTCTCTGTAAGACATCTCCAGGCTAATGTATATGCCTGTTTTCTGCTCATATGTGTGTTCTGAAAAGCCTCATTTTGATCTTGTACAGTATTTTTGTTGCTAATGTCTTATTACTCAGTTGTGTTTTAGCTGCATTCTTTGGCTGGCTTCCTCAAAATGCAAATTGAACAGTCCTAAGGGAAAAACGTGTGTGGTCTAAGAAGATCCTAAATGTCTTACAAATTAGGATCTGTTATCAAGAAGTGACACATGTCACACAAAGCTATATTTAAAAGTAGTCTGTAAACTAGGATACTCAACTAGGATGTTTACTTAATTAATTTTTCTTCACGCAAGTGTGAGTTGTTCTAAACTTACCTTTTTTTTTATCCTTAGGGTTTTCTTCATTGAGAAATTCAAATTCTCATCTCAAGAAGCAAGTGCAATTAACAGGTATTTTGTGGTTGATTTAGGAAGTTAATGTGCAACTGTGTTTTGAGAAGTATAGGTGTCTGAGCTCTGAAAGTTGGGAATCTGCTGTCAAAGATGGTTTACATTTAGGTGCATAGATAAGCTTCCCATGAACTGAGAAATAACTCAGAAATAGTATTTGTTTAAGTAAAAAATAGATCTTATATCTTCTTGTTGAAGAATCTGAAGGGCAAGTTCTGCCTCAAGGGTATCCTGATATCTGGTGATTCTCTTCAGAGCAATAGAAGGAGTTTAATAGCAACATTAAATGGAACTTTCCTTGTTTGGGGATGACCCTGCGATATGGCAAAATATAAAGCTCTTGAAATCTTTGGACCAAATCTTTTAAATGTATCAGTTTTTCTGTACTGGACACTTGAGTGTTTTGACACCCTCAGACCTCTGTTAATTTTTGACTTCTTGTTTGTTTTGTTTTGAGTTTTTTGTTTGATTAAGACTTCATGAGCAATAGGGGAATTTGACATTTTATATGGTGGTACTTGTATTTTGGAAAACAAAAAGCTGTCTGAGACTAATGCTCAGTTCTCTTTTATTCTTTTGCAGTATAGTTTATATCATATCGGCGCCCTTGTCCCCTGTTTTTGGACTCCTGGTGGATAAAGTTGGAAAGAATATCATTTGGGTTTTGTGTGCTGTAGTAACTACACTCGCTTCTCACATCATGTTGGCTTTTACCTTCTGGAACCCCTGGGTAGCAATGGTAACTGATTTTTCTTAAGAGACTATGTAACTCAATATGATAAAATAGGAAATGTGAGTTGATGAATCCTTCTGCATGTGTTACCTCTGCCTTCTGACTTTAGCTAGTCTTTAGAGGCTATTTGGGGATTTTTGATTAATATATATAAGCAAAGTGTGCGTAGGAGGCTAAACTACCGTGAACGGTATGTGACCTGAAGATGACATTTTGGGTTTTGGTATTTCTTAGTGGGTAGCAGTAAATGTACATGTGTTTGGTTTTTTTTGGAATGATGGTTGTTCATGTGCTGCCTTCCATAGCAGTGATTCCGTAATTGTTCATTGCAGCAAAAAAAAGGCTATTCAACTTCCTAGGAAGTGTGGGATTAAGTGTGGTAACTTCTTGCCTGTTCAGGGAAGATCTTATTTCGCCACCATCTCTGCAGTTAGGTGGTGTTTGGTTTCAGGGGTCTGCCCTCCAGCTCCTTGCTGTCTCTCTTCACAGGAGCTATGACTAGGTTACCGTGCTAGTCGCTCGCTTTTCTTCTGAATCTTATTCACATGATGTAGTTCTGAAGTTTATTAGTATAACTAACAATATTAAGTGGGCTCTGATGTACTGTACTGGATAGTGGTACCCCTCAGGAAAGATCCTCTTTGTCTCCCCAGGGCAAATTTTTAGAGAAATGTCTTTGGAACGTGGGTTTACAGGTTTAAAGCTGGTGCTCAGCATGTATGAGTGTTAAAAATAGGTTGTTCGTCTTCATATTTTTTTCCCTAATGGAATTCAGTACTGATGATCTTGCTCTCGATATTAATGTCAGGCTCATTTTCTTTCTTTTAAGGCCTATTAGAGCCTGTAGTTTTTAGAATATTTTGCTCCTGGATGTTAAAATGTGTGGGGAAAAATACATTAATTTGTTCCAACGTGTTTATAGGTTTTCTGTAGAGTGTGTATTCATTTTTTATTTTGTTTGGGGGCTTTTTTTTTTTTTTTTTTTTTTTATGATCCTTGATTGCAAAAATTCTTGGCTGTAATGGAAATCTGTGTGCTCCTCCCCTTCCCCCCCAACCCAGTTGAGAGCTTTTAATAGAGGCATATCATGGCATATCATGTTTTATGAAGGGACCAAATTAATCTGGCTTGATTAATTGGCTTGAGGGAAGAGGTTGTTTTGTTGAAATGATTTTCTTGGTGATAGGATTTCAGATAAGCCTGGGAAAAGTTAGCTCTTCTTCCAAATGTGCATATGTATTTAGCATGGTATTATACTCTTTCCTTTTTTTTTAGGAGGAAAATAAGTTCATTTATTAAAACTTCACCCACAAAAAATGCAGCACACCCAATACCTGTTTGCTTGTTTTTGTTTCACCAGTGTTTACTTGGAGTGGCTTACTCGCTGCTGGCCTGTGCCCTGTGGCCCATGGTGGCCTTTGTAGTTCCAGAACATCAGCTGGGAACTGCTTACGGCTTGTAAGTCCTTATATCTACCTCTTTATCCTGCAGAATTACTGAATTTCGAGCAGTTCTAGTAAATCAATGGTTAATAACTTCCGCAGAGTTCATAATAACAGGAAATCTTGTGTGGTTTCAGGATGTATGTGTGGTAGACTGTGGTCCTGGTGCATGCCCAGAAACGTATGCAAGTACATGGAGTCATGAGTGTAGTTGTATAACACTAGGGAAGAGGTTACATTTGTTCATTGCCACTAATTATTTTAAAGAAAAAAATAACTAAAATAAAAATCCTGCAATGATAACCCTTTTTTGTTCATGTGTTAGCATGCAGTCTATCCAGAATCTGGGTCTGGCAATTATTGCCATAGCAGCTGGCCTGATACTGGACACAAGAGGATATCTGTTTCTGGAAGTGTTCTTCAGTGCTTGCGTCTGTCGTAAGTACCCAAAGCATTGAGAACAGTTTCTGTGCGTTCAGGAGAGTTTATTGAGCTTTTACTACTGATGTTAAAGGAACTACCCATTCATGTGTAGCTGCATAGAAGTTTTGACTGGGGCAAGCTTGACAGTAACTCATCTTAGTGAAGTATTTTGTATTTTTGAAGAGAAATAAGTAGAAAAAGTGAAGAGTCAATAATAGGATAGCTAAATTATCCCTTAAAAGGCTCTATCTATATGATCACTTTTATTAGTATAAGCAAGGTGCTCAAAAAGTTATTTTGTTTTTACTACTGGTAAGCGTAGTGCAGTTTTCAAAGCTGATGAAGTGATTCTGGCAAAAATCTGCTCTTTTTTTAGAAGAATCATGTTTATTGCTCACTGTATGTTCTTATGTCATTGTTTTATTGTCAGCTCTAACTTTTTTTCTTTTTGTTTAGTGTCACTGTTAGCTGTAGTGATGCTGTATTTTGTGAATCATCTCACAGGTAAAGTGTTTTCCTTTCTCTAGATGTTGGTCTTTGGTCATGATTCTTAAAGCTATCAAGCCGAGCTGTTCATGGCTGAACAGCCCCCTGTCAGATGCTATAGCTCATGGATTTGGTAGCAGCAGCATTTATTGCATGAGAACTGTCCTCATAATTGCTTTTTTCCTAGACACGCTAGTGTGCAGTCCCCTGAGCCTTACCAAGATGTTAAATCTGGTCAGCAGGCCATGCTTCACCCATCCTTTCAGCTAACTTGAACGAACACCTAGGATATTCAGCAGATAACTTCAAATTGCTTCCAGCTGCTTCGCAAATTTGACTGTATACATATCTGCAAATATAAAAACTTCTGTAGATCTTCAATTAGCTGCATTCTTAGTTGAACTCTTTTTTTCACCTCATTATTCACTTAAGCTACAGTGGTGAAGTTGAGTGTTGGGAAATAAATCCTTGTTACAGTTGGTTCACTTGCTGATAATGTGCAGTGGTGCCAGCTAAAGAGGTGCATTCAAACCACAAAACAGGCACCATTTCTGTTGACTAAAAGTAACTCCCAAATGCGGAAAAGAGATCTACTCAATGAATCTGTGACAGAACTTCTAATTTAATTTCAGCCTTTCTTAGTTCCTGAATTTCTTTATTTTTCTCTGGGGCTTTTGCTTTTTGAAGTTACTGTTATCTGCTCTGGATTTGTGATCTTCTAGCATGTGAGCATTTGGGTGCCAGCGAAGGCTTTCTAACTGTTTTATGGGCTTCTCTTGCAGGAGGTGATCTTAACTGGTCTGCAAAGAAAAGGGAAAAAATGCAAAAAGTAACTGCAACTGAGTAAGTATAAAGAATATCAGAGAAACTGTCCTTATGAAAGAGTTAACCTCAAGTAGTTAAGCACACTAATTTTATGAAGTGTCATATTAAAAGCCATATCTCTCAAACTGCTCCCTGTTACTTCCCCTTTCATTTCAGCTTCGTCCTCTTGCTGTGTTGTTTAGAAGTCTAAATTTAACTTCTTGCCTTCAAAAACTGCCTTGAGTCTAAATTTCAGTGTTAATGTGACACTGGGGAAGCTGATTGGATTCTGTCTAAATGCTGTTGACTTCAGTGAAGTTTCCGCTTTAGAAAGGAAATGGGGTGTGAAGAGTCTGATAAAGTGGCATCAATTTCTTATGAAAAGGAGTTTGAAGAGGTCAAAGTTGAGAGTAGAAACTCACCAAATGAACCAGTTCTGACGGTTCATCCAGTTAATCAGATTTCATTCTTCAAGGGACCTGAAAGTCGCTTTACAGAAAATGAGGACAGTGACGTTCTTCAGAATAGTCATTTGTTTTGTTTTCTAAGATTGTGATGCAGAACTGCTGGAAAGGGACACAGCATGTGTCCTCGTGGTTAGTTAGCATTTCCTGACTTCTTCTAGGCTTAGCTCGATACTTGTAACGTGAAAGTGTAATTTCACGTTAACTTGAGGTAGAGCTTTCAAACTACTTCACTTAAAAAAAAGTTGGTTTGGCATCTTTAACATCATGTCAGGCTAATGTGTAGAGTTTGAATTGCTTATATGTTAATAATGCCGTGTTTTTCTTTAGATATGCTCTCTGTTTTGAGCTAATTCAGCTCAGTGGATATTTATATCTTGAACTTTACCTGCTATATTGATGGATTTTTTTTATAAGTAACTAAAATTGTTCTGTAGCTGCCCTGCATCTTGCTGCTCTTAAGTTCATTCCGAAGAGATACTTTACTAACTTGACATCTTTTAGAAATGGACTTTCTAGACCTTTCTAGAATTAGACTGCATAATTGCCCATACATGATACCAAACTTAAAAAAAAAAAACTTGTATCTAGGAGGAAAGGAATTCTGTGTCCAAATAGAGCTGCTGTTTTTAATTTGCCTGGTACCTGTGGGATACACGTAACACATCCAGTATTTACTCAGGGATGGTTTTGTGGTAGGGTACGCTGTGGGGTAGAGGGCCCTGGAGCATTACTTCTAGTAATTTTCATTGCAATGTTTTTTGCAGAAAAGAAAGTTGAATAGCAAATATCATCCAGAAGTGGGGAGCATTTGATCAGCAACAAGTCAACCTGAAGAAATATGATGTTTTTTAGTTTGGTGGTTAGTTGTGGACAATAGTTTTTTGGAAAAGAGACTAACATGCTGAGGATTTTACAGTAAATGAGTAAATTTCATGCTTTGTAACCACTTTTAATTAATGCCAGATATGTTTTTCTTAATATTTGCACAAAATTAGTTTATGACCTTTTATACTGTTCAAGCTCAGTCACTGGAGAAGGTATTCTGCAGCCTGAAGCAAACTTTGTCTTAAAATAAAGTCTAAAGTGTTGTTGTTGTTATTATACAGATCTCAATGTTATTTTGATGGGAGTAGAGGTTTACTAATATAACAGCATTTTATGTACTTTGAGGGTCGCTGCCTTTCCGCACTTTGAAATGGGTCACTGTGTTTACTGCCTTTGTCACTTAATGCAAAGCTTAATGCAAACCAATGTCTTAAGTTAAACATATCTGCGGTTCATTTAGGCTTGTTTCTCTTTAAGACTTGGTGAAAAATTAGCAATAACTATCTGGTCAAATATTGACTTTTGTAGAAGACTGCTATCAACTCTGAAGACTGCTGAGCAGTCTTTTATTTGTATTTTTGGCATCTGCTTCTTTTTGTGATGTCTTCATACACTTTAAGGGATGAAAACTTGTTTAATAAAGGGAGAGTATAAATTTTGTTATGAGAACTGAGCATGTTGTAATCTGTGAAAAGTACTGAAGTATTACAGCCTAAATAAAAGCAAACTTCAGAAAATAGCCTCTCTTTTTCTTTATACCATAGTAGCATAATCTAGACATGTCTTTAGTCTTTTAACCTGATGTTGGCTAATAAACATGAGAAACTTTAGAAAATGTACACAAGATAAAGCTATTTTGGGTTTGCACTAATCAGTGCAGGTCTCTGAAACCCATTTTCTTTTGCAGAGCAGAAGAGCAAGAGAGACTCAGACGTCAAAATGAAGATGACTTGGCTAAATTACTGCCCAAAGCTGATGACTTTAGTTTCAGGAATAGATACCTCTCCAAACTAGGCGCTCAGGTATCGGTAACAAAGTAGGATTTTTAATAACTAAGAACAGAGCAGTAAGATGTTAATGTCACACTTGGCTTCTTGCTTCAAATAGCCAGGAAGTTGGCCTCCAAGTAAAATGCCCCTTGCATCCTTGTTTTCAATGGGCAAGTCTTGCCCATCTTAACTAAAAACCTAGTGGAAATGAATTAGTGGCTGACAGTCACAACTATAACATGAAGAGTAGCCTTAATAAGGTGCATGACTTGTTTTTTCTTTTTTTTTTTTTTTTTCCAATTCTGTTTTTGCAGCTGCCAGATAATTACTCTTCCTACTTATCCACAATGGCACACAGAAGCATGCTGAAATAGCATCCTGCCCGTTTGTAAGGGCAGACGTCACTGCAGTCCTGTACGCAAAACTGCTGGAACTGAGAGCTAATGCAAGTGAAAGCAGAATGCTGCGCCACTGCTGCGCCTGTTTTTAAAATACTCAACTTAAACCCCCTCTCCCTGTGGGCAAATACCAAAGAAGAATCACCTGGCTCTTCGTTTGAACCCAGGAGCTACATGTTACACTAAAATAGCTAAGACTTGGATCTGTCCTTACTACTCAGCAAGTCGGAAATGGGAAAGCCTTGTTGCAAGAATCGGCTTGACGCGAAATGAGTCTTCATGTGGGCATGGGATTTAGTGAGTCTTGGGAAAAAAAAGTTGGAGACCTTTGTTACCAAGTTGCAGATAATCTGTTTTATTTTTCTTATAGAAAAAGGTGGGGAAAACTGACTTTATTTTTATTATGGTCAAAACAAATATTTTGGTGGAAACCAGATTATGATTTTAATGTTCCTTTTTAAATGCTCCTGAATTTTATATTGGATCACAGGCATGACTGTAACCTCATACAAGTCCTGATTAATGTGAAAATTGGTAAACCTTTAAAAGGTTGTGGCTGACAACTGTGGAAAGATTGTCTGAAGAAGTGAAATTTTCCATTCTGTGGAAGAATGTTGTATAACTTCATGATGAAGTGCTTTGCATAATGTTGGTGGAAGGCTTGTTCCCAAGCAGAACAAGGCTTGTTGCGAGTGGTTCCTGCAGGGCCCCTTTTCCAATTATATATATATATATTTTCCTGACTATACAGGTTTGATTATCAGACACATTTTTTCCAGTGGAGATTTCTTTCATGTTGTACCACCTCCCTGAAAGACTGCTAGGGCTGTTTCGTAGCTGGTCGTACTGTGTCCTGAGAAGGATCTGGGAAGACAAAACAGCAGCTTCTGAGCTGAGTGCCGCAGGGGAGCGGCACAGCCTGGGCTGCCCTGCTGGTGCTTTCTGGTGGAGAAGCAGCCATGGGCTGGGAGTCTGCACGGTGCAGGGCTGGTTAATGTGCTTGAGGACTTGGGAGTACTGGGTTTTTTTTAAATAAAAACTTCAAATGGGTGCTGGTGCCTGGGTTTTTCTTATCTTACTGCTTGTAATGTGTGGTTACCTTCGGTAGCAGTTGAATTTTTTTTTTTTTCTTGAAACGAGCGTGGCTTCTGCTTTTCCCTGAGAAATACTTGTTGTTTCAGAGCAAGTGTCTCCAAGGATCCAAAGGAGAAGTGTTCCCCCACTTAAGTCACTTGCTGGTTGATGCATTTTCTTTATTTCTTCCTTTATTTCTTGCTCTTCCCCATCTCCTCCCCCTACCTGCTCTCGTTAATGTGTCCTTGCTTCTCCCCCAACACTGGCTCGTTATAGCTATAGGTAACAGTTCCTCTGCTCCTATAGCTTGATAGATCATGTAACAATAGCTATGAATTTGGTGTCTTGCTTAAACTTTATTTTCAGTTCCTCCTTCCTCTGTGCTGTTAAACATGTTGCTCAAGTGCAATGGTTGACTTCTGTGCAGCTGCAACCTCCTGTGTCAGCTCAACTCCAAGTGCCCTGGCCTTTCCTTGGAGGGTTTTCTTGGTCTCGTGTTCTCCTTGGCCTTATCTTCAGAGAGAGGTGTAGCTTGTGAGGAATAGGAGCTGCGTTGTCCCTCTCCTGTGCTGAGAAGAGCAGGGTCTCTTCCTTATCACTGCCCTCAATAGATTTCCTCATTTTTGCTTCAACAGCTGATTGTTGCTCCATTGAGTATCTTCTGCTGCGAGTGCTGTTTAACTCTTCTCTCGCCGTGCAGGTGGCCGAGCAGAGCAGTTCACGTGAGCCCGTGATGGAGCAGCCCAGAATATCCCTGTTCTTAATGTGCCCGAGTTGTGTTTTGTTGGACGGGGCAGACGTGCATTGGCACCAAGGGGAAGCCAAGTAAGTGTGTTCACACAGCCCAGCAAAAGCACTTCTACAACAACAGTGCTTATTTATAAATTTTTTATTACTTTTTTAATTCTTTCATTCTTCTCATTATTTTTATTGCATTCCGGGTGATGCAGGAGGGAAGGAGCAGACCCCAAAAAGCCCCTGCACCAGCAGAACGGTCTGGATGGACAGCACTTCCAGGGAGGTTTATTCTCACAGGTGCTCATGTATCCACTTGTCACTAGAGGTCACTACTGCCACGCTGACGTGGAAGACCAAGCTAATTTTCCCTTTGGCTCTCCTGACCTGTCGTTATAAAGGAGTGAAAATGCAGAGGCAGGGTCACAGGATGCGTTTCAGCTGCATTCCTGCAGAAAAGCACAGATGGGTGATTTTCTCCCATGCAAAGAAAGTTTTGCAAGAGGAGCATGTCCAACATTGCTAAATCTCTTCGGAGAATGTCTCTTCCCTAGCAATTAATTCATTCCATATTCAGATAAATAACATCATTATGGCTCCATCTGGATAGGACATGGACATTCGCATGCTGCTCCTCAGGTCTGTGTTTGACTAGAAAGCTTTAATGTTGTTTTCAGGGCTGTTTTTCTCCCCCGACATCTGAATCTGCAGGGATTATTGGCATTTTTTAGCCTAAGCCAAATGCAATTCATGTTATCTGTAACGCAGCAGAAATTTAATCAAGGGTTCCTTTGGTAGCACAACCTTGGTGGGTCCCGGGGGGGTGCAAATGTTTCTGCTGCACTTGGCCACTGTGACCCACCAGACAGATGATGTCCCCAAAGACATCAGTGCTCTTAAACTGCCTCTCTGCATCTTGGTCCTGTCCGTTTCCTCAGACCCTGTTTCTCCACCTTGCTTAGGCTGCTGCCAACTGCCCAGATACATTTTTTTCCCAGAAAGAGAGAGCTTCTCTCTTGCTTCTTGATATATGTTCTTGGTTTCTTTCTCTCTCTCATCTTGTCATATGAAGTTGAAGAGAAAAATAACCTGAAAAGCTATTCTAGTATACGCGACTATAGGCTGAAATCTTGTCATCCTATGAGCAAAATGTCCCTCAGCAACAGGAGGAGGAAAACTGCTTCTCCTCCACTTGCTCTGAAGAGCAAAGTTCACTCTTGGGGCTATCTTTAACTTTCCTGTGGTGTCTGCAGATCCACAAGCATCAGGCTGTTCTCTTCCTCAAATTATTAAAATCCCTGTTACTGTAATATCTTAATTAAGGGACTTGTTTATATGTTTACCAAGCTGTTTCTGGGATATAAAACAGCTGCTAATGTCAGTAATTTTGCAGTATCGGAGCTGGCATCTCGCGCGTCTCACCAGCTGCAGCGGTGACTCCACCAGCCGGCCGCTTCAGCCGACGGGTGAGAAAAATCCCAATTACTACATAGAGATTGATGGGAAATGGATTGACCTGCTTAACATTAAGACCGTTTTTGCTCATTCTAGTTTCTAGCTGGTGTTGGTAGGTTCTCCCCTGGATTTCAGAGGACTCTGATGTTGTCACAAGTTTGGACAGACCTGCTAGCCCAAGCGATGGGGTTTTCTGCCAGCTCCTTTGGGCCAGGCAGATTCGCCTGCCCCTTGTCACTGCCCTGCGTGGGCTCGTGGCCAAGGGCAACACATGCGGAGAGGACACCGGCTTGGAAAGCAAAGGTAGGAGCAGTATTTTGAGGAAAAAACACTGCTTTATTGTCAGTGAAGGTCTTGCCTAGCCTAGGAGTTCCTGCAATGATATCAAACACATTCCACAATTTTTTTCTTATTATAGTATGTTATTATGTCACTTTTTAAATCCATTTTTTGGAACAGCAGCAAGAAAAATCATCTCAGTGTGTTGGCCAAGAGTGAGCCCTGTTGGGCAGTTGTCCCTCAAAACGGTTTCGTGGGATCATTTCAGATCATTTCCACGTTGTCTCTTCCCATCCGGTGCTCCCAGGCCAGTCTGTGTGCTGCCCTGAGCCTAAAAACCAGCTTGTTTAGTCTTTGCTCCTGCCTTAGTGCAAGTTGGCCAACTTGGGACAACCTTCATGATAAGGACGCACCTTGCCTTGCAGATGAGGTTAATAGTAAAACTTCACTTGTGGCCCTAAAGCCACCAAAATTCCTTTAAAAAGGAGCTCCCCAAAGCCAATTTTCCAGTCTCTGTGTATAAGTCAATTAAAACACTTGTTTTGGTGCCTGGAGTTGGTAACTCAGCGTGAGACCTGCTAGGGTGATTGATGCACAGAAAGGGCCTGAGTGAAACACGAAGGGAAGGCAGGGGACTGCGAGGCTGCATTTAAATACAAAAGCTGTGTGTTCAGATTGATTTATTTTTATGCCGATAGGCTGTGACATAAATGTAGTGATATATAATGTATTGACTATAATGTCAACATTATTTTAAAGCTGACTCAAGGAAAAATATCTCATTGTTGGTGCTGAAATGTAATGGTTTATTCTGCTGAAGGGAAAAGCCTATGAATATATGATGCAAATAACCTGTTCTTTAAGACCCCGTGTAATGGCTCTTAAAATGACTCTACGGACTCCTAGCGAGCAGACAGAGGTGACCTGGGTCCTGAAATTGCTCTGGGGCTTCGAGCGTCCCAGGAGACTGAGCAGGACGAGGGGTTGCACCATGGGGCACAGCTCTGCCTTTGCCTTCTGCTTGGAGGGATCCAAAATCTGAGATTTATTTTAAAAAATACAATAAAATTGCAGCAAGTTGCCTGATAGGGTGCCCCCTGTTTACCTGTAGATTTAAATCTTATTTTTTTGCTTTAAAATAATGCTAAGCCCAGGCTCCTACCTGAGCTGCTGAAATGTCCCCTACCAAGGTGTCAATCAGCCTTATCTGAAATTTCATGTGTAACAAAGTTTTAATTGAAACACGTTAATTGTTTTAAAAGCGTCAAAAGGAGAGTGCTATATCCTGTGCAAACCTTCCCTCTGTCTGTGAAATTATTTTTCCCATTTTCTTCTGCATCTTTGTTTTGTTGTGCTTTGCTTTCCCTCTGTGCAGGCTGCCGCTATAAAGGGTTTATTCATGAGGTTAACCTCATTACTGTCTTCAGAAACAAAGCCTGTTCCTACAGCAAATATCCTTTTGAAATCCATCATCTGAATGCTGCCTAATAAAGTTAGCAAATGGCCTCCAAATGAACCAAAATGACTACATATCTTCCCTAGCAAAGGATGCATTATGCTTTTTTTTCAATACTGACAAAAATGTTTAAAATTCTTAATGCATTGCTTTGCTGGTGGATTAATATGCATTTTCTTCTTCTGTCTTGAGCTGAAGAACACTGTCTGGATTTAATGCAACGCTTGGGAAATTGCTGATGTGGAGTCTGTTACAGCAATTTTCTATACACACGAGAGACTGCGCTGGAGACAAGGGGAAAGTTCCCTTTGAGCAGATCCAATACTTCTAATCAGCAACTAACACATATTTGGGGACTAGAAGGCATGAATTTAGCTGCTTTCATGTGTTTTCCATGCCCCGTGCAAAGGTGATGTGTTTTCCACATAAGCGAAGCTCCGCGGAGCCGGGTTTGCTCCGGGGATGTGATTAAGGAAGATCAATACGTGCTAATTGATTGAGCGCTGACGTGCGTGCACATCCCTGCCTGTTTGCACACACTGATGGTCGAGCCTTGGGGAAATATTAAAAATTCCTCCAGAATTTTGTATTTTAATACAAATAAATATATTTAATTAAGCTTTTTAATCCAGGGCTGGGGTGCAGGGTGGAAGCTGCCCCCTACAAACGCTCCAGTGCTGGGGCTGCTCCACAAGGTTCCATCCTTGCGACCTGGAAAATGTTAGTTTGCAGAAAAACATCCCAGAAAACATCCCGGAATAAATACCTTTCCCCACTGAGTGCCAAAACACAGCGTGAAGCAGTGTTTATGCCTGATGCGTTCAAAGAAAAATCATGATTTCAGTTACTGCTCCAATAGCTCTCTAGTTTGGAAGGAGGATCTGAAGTAAGTCGTGTTTTGGGCATCGTTACATATTAACGGGCTTCATGTGATTTATTTTTTCTGGCAGTTTTCTGCTTGCACAACGTACCTGACCCTTCCCTGCTCCCTTGGCACCGAGAGGGTGAGCGAGGATGAGGACCTGGAGCCACCACACGAGCATCATTTTGAACGGGGAGTTATGGACTGTCACGAGGAATATCTGGACCCCCTTCATGGCCATGCCGCGGGCACCGCGGTAAGTTGTGCTGTCCCCAAGCAGGAGCCTTCCACACACAGAGGCTCTTGCACTGCTTTGAATGCTCTTTGTAGCCACTTCGGTAATTGCAACCTCTTTTTTCCCCCCTAGCTCCGGTAGCGTTTAAATAAAAAATTGATCCCGTGGAATTTTAGTGCTGAATATTAAAGTTGGCATTTGTTTGCAAGAGCCACTTCGGGGTGCCTAATTCGTCGGCAGGAGCAAGGGTTTCTGCTCAGGCTGCAAAATGGGACAATAAAACGCCGTGATTGATGTTTATTATGAGATTAAATGGTTTAGCTGTGGGGATCAGAGTTGTAAATTACTGCGCTCCCTGTGCTGTGATTGGCCACCAGAGATCTTCCCCCGTGCCAGCAGTTTTTAATGAGATCGTATATTTTCAAGCCTCTAACGGTATCAACTTTTGTAGTTTAAAATAACGGTGTTTAAAATAACAGCCCCCCGAGTGTGTGAAATATCTCATGCGTTTTATATTTGCTTGGTCAAACATCCCGGAGTTAAAAGCCTCGAGTTAAAAGTGGTGGTTTTGATTCCTAAGTCTAAATGGGACAAAAAGTTTAAATGGGACAAGAAGTCTAATTATTTGCTGTATGGCCAGGGCATGATCCCAGCCTCAAAAGCTGAATATTCAGTGGTAGACACTGCAGGAAAGAAATACTGAGATCATTTTCTCAGGTTGCTTTTAAACTCCCTATCTGAAAATCAACAGGCCAGGAATAGCTAAAATTTAGACTTCCATTTAGGAAGACTAAGTTATATTGTGCTGCTTATACTTACAAGTTGGGAGACTTAGAATTGGGGAAAATATTAAGTGTGAAACCATTAATCGAGAGTACAACATTGCAGCATCAAAAGCAAGACTCTGTCTTCCTGTCCCCAGGACATTTGTGTTGGAAAATCATTTGTTTTACTCAAAGGATGTCTTTTTCTCTCTCATATTAAAAACTTGTTCTCTTTTTTCCCTTGTGGCTGCAGCTGCTCTCCAGAGATGCACATGGAGCAGTTCGGCTCAGCGGTGTTTGCACCGGAGCATCAGTTTGCAGGGAGAAATCCTTGGGATGCTGAAGGTGAGAGGGGGGTTATTTGGAGGGCTGTGCAATTGCTCCAGCCCGGAGCTAATGCCCTTAGTTTCGTGTTGCTTATCCAGGCCATGCCCGTGTGCACCTGGTTTCCCGGGATGCCGGCATGGGACAGGGAAACCTGCTCGGAACGAGGAGCTCCACAGGTGCCGGAGCATTCGCAGCTGCGCTCCAGGAACAGCGGGAAAACCCTTGGGAGCCTCCGGAAAGCAGTGCCTGCCTTGCACAGGGCTGCACTGGAAGCAAAACACCGGTGTTACCCTAATAAATTATAATAACGGTGCCTGGCAGCACGCGCTCGTTTAGAATAGATTAATCTAACAACCCTCGAGGATGAATAAATAATAAACATCCTTGTGCAGGGGGAGCCTTATTCTGCCTCCTTCTCAATGAATATTAATTACCCCTCATCAGCCCAATGCAGAAATTGATCCGGATGGAGAAGGCACGAGGTGTTAAATGCCCCGCACTGCCCTGCTCCGCAGGGGGACAGGATGGGATGGGACAGAGCAGCCGGTGGCCGTGGGGCCAAGGCATCGCTCTGGGCTGGGATATGGGGTTTGTGCCGCTGTGCTGTGCTTGGAAGGTGGGAATCAGGGGAAATGCCGATCACTTGCTATTTAAAAAAAAAAAAAAAAGAGACAGGATGGGTTGGGATGTAGCATAAAATGAAGCATAGACGAGAAAAAGCTGATCTGGCCTCCCTGGCTTAAAGCCGCCCTGATCTCATGCGTGGCAGCGGTTCCGCAGCGCTGTGACACGCTGCAGATCTGCAGATAGGGCACCCGGGGTGTCGGGAGGCTGCAGGCGTCTCCTGCCTTCACAGGTAAGAGGCAGGAAGCGGGGAGCTGCATCCCTTGGACTGGAGACTATCTGTGTTTGCCAGGCTCAAGTTCCTAGGAAAATGCCTTTTCGGTGCTTGAGCAGGGTTGCTGCAGGAAAAGTGCCACCTAGAAAGCTGAGGACGGCACGTGGGGATCCAAAGGGTGGACCCTCACCCTTTGGGTCCTCACCGAAGCCGAATTTTTCCTCTTGTCCCCGCCCCTTTAGTTGTCCCAGTTTGGTTCTCCCCATTGCCCACTCTCTGCTCTCCAGCGTGGGGTTGGATCAAGTGATTGGATCGAGTGCGAAATGTCCAAGTTCAGGAATACAAAGTGAGTCTGTGCCCTGCCACAGATTTGAGGGCTCGTAGATAGATAGATAGATATGTGTGTGCATATATATATATATATAGGTAAATGTATGTATGTGCATGTGTGTGCTAGCCCAATGATCCAAGTGTAGCCCAATTATCCCGTAGTGCAGTGTATTCCAAAGGGGCTTCAAAAACAGCGGCAGAAGGATGTGCCAAGGGGGCTTCATTCCCAGGTCACATTACATGCAACTGCAGCTCTGCATCAGCTTCCTTAAATATCTCAGCTCTATATTTAATTTCCCACAGAAATGGCTTGTGTTGTAAATACTGTGGCCATCCAGTGCAATTAAATATGAAAAATGACGTTTGGGTTGGGCTTGCTCTGTGTGAGGCTACGGGAGCCCTTTCCCATTCCTCTGTATATCTGCCTATTTTCCAGATAAGAAAAAAATACTCATTTCTGGCCTGGATCTGACATTAAGATTATTGGACTGCCCAAGGCTTATGATATTAGAATCATGAGCTTTTAGAATCATGCGTTTTATTTTTAAAATCATTTTGCTGTGCAGGAATAACATGAAAAAACCCTTTCTGTGGTTAATTTTCTCCTGCTCTGTTTTAGCCCCTGCTGACTCTGCATCCCCTCCGTGGTACCCAGCCCGCTTTGGGATGCAATTCCAACGGGATGCTCAGGAATTGCCCTTCCTCTTCCTCCCAAGGAAGGTCTGCAGACAACACCAGCAGGGACCCACGGAAATGTAAGCCCCTTTCAGGAAGCAGAAGCACTCACCTTTGTGGCCTTTTACTTATGGCCTTTCTTTATTTTATTATTAAGCCCACACAGGATGGAAAATGCAGCAGTTACATTTAGATAAATGCATTCCAGTGAACGTTTTATTGGTAACACGGATCTTTCTCCCTTACAAAGGTTTCTAATACTGCAAACTCTCCTGGGGCTGTTCATACAGTTTAAAAACAAAACTGAGCAGGATAATAGTATTTAAAATAATCTGAGCACTGCTATTCTGAATGCAAAGTTGTCACTGGGTTTGTTCCAATGTAAATCTACCTGGCTATTAAAGCTGCCGTGACTGATGAAGTCCTCCTTTTTCAAGGACGCATTAAGGGGACTGCAATTGAAAGATGGCATAAAAATTACGTGGTTTTACTGCTGAGCTCCCTCTGATTACAGCTGTCTTTTATATCTTCTGGAAATTCCTCTATTTGCTATGTTATTTCCCTGTGAGGGTTTGTAAGTATTCAATTAATTTGGCAGCGTGAGGCTCTGAGAAATGGAAGATACCCACGTGCCAGGAAAATCTGTGCTTGGAACTTTGTGCAAACTTCATCTGGCTCCTCAGCAACCTCGTTCCTCTGCTAGGGAAGCCGCAACTCAGGGAAAGGACCTGATTAAGGCTCCACTTGAGGAGCTGTTGACCCATAAGAGGGAGCTTTATGACCCTATGTCCCACAAGGTAGCTTGAGCTTAGTTTTAATTACATTTAATTACTTTTTCCTTATGCCAAGATTTCCCATTTGGTTTTAAATCCATAGGGCATTGCAAAACGTGTGTGAATGTGTGTGAGCATAGACACTGTTTTAGCTAATTCTATGGGGTTTTTCTTTGCTTTGATCAGCCGGATGAGGAGCCAAGAGGATTTTCCTTGGTTTAAAATGCAAACGATGCTGGGCGCTTGGATATTTATAAATGGATTTCTGCCTAACTGTGTTATTTTAACAGCAGATTTCAGCAGGCCTGTAACAAGAAAAACAGGTAAAGGTCAAAACTGTAATTGGAAATAAACCGTGAATGCAGCATCTGGTTTCGCTTCCGCCGCGGAGCGAGGCTTCACCTCTAACTTCCCAAACAGCCCTTAAGAGAGATTATCGTTAGGATTTGGCAGGGACTCAAGCGGAGTGCATCTGTGTGGTGCAAAATGAAATCCTTACTTAACTGCAGAGCACTTGGATCGGCCAACTTCCCTGTTTGTGGGAAACCCCCGATCTGCCCAAACCGCAGGGAATAATCTCCGTTCTGGGGGCCGAGCATGGAGCCAGTGCAGCTCCTCCTCGGTGGTGACCAGAGGGGATGCTCCTGGTGTCTCCCCGCAGCGTAGCAATAAATATAATAAATATGGGGGGCAATGTGGCCAGGAGGAGGCTAAAACGTCTCGTTTTGGCTTTGCCACAAGAGAAATTGGAAGGCAGAGCCGTGTTGTTTGCTCTATGGGGCGCCTTGCCGTGGGCTCTGCTGCAAGGTGGGAGTCAGTGTTAAAGGGTTTCTTTAATGTGCTCCCTGCTTTGCACAGACATGCACTGCGGACGGCTTATTATCGTGTTGATTAAGGAACAGTCCCCTAGGCAATTCCTCCTGGAGTCTAGCCCGGTGTTTTGAATCCCATGGTTCTTCCAGGGTGGTGTTCACAAAGCTTCTTGGTGCTTGGATTTAATAGACAGATACGCAGGGATATGCCTGGCTTGGTGAGGATGGTCCTGATGAGGATGATGACCCATGCAGCTGCCTTGGTAAAACCACACAAATAAACCAGCCCCGGAGGAGGTAGGAAATTGCTGTTTGGTTGCAACGTGCCAAGGTTGGTGCTTGCATGAGAGCAAATCTTTTATTAATTGAAGGATTGAGCGCCTGGGTCCGTGGTGTGGCCTAGTGGTGCTGAGTCCTTAGGAAACACGTAGCACTGAGCAAACTTCCAGAAAGGCAGACAGGATTAGCCTGAGGGAGCAGGAGGGGATGGGAACGGTGAGGGGGCCGGGAAGCCCGCGGAGGGAGTAATTACTCGCTGTGATTGAGGAGCGAGATCAAAAGAGGCTGACACAGATGCTCGACTTCAAACAGTGGGAGGAATGGTGAGATTTCAGAAGTCATTCATAAGGGGAAAAAGGTGCATCTGATGGTTGCAAGAAAAGCTGGTTAGACGTTTAACCAAAACCTCTCCCTTCTTTCCCCTGCAGAAGGTGCCTTCCTCATCCCCCGGGCATGGGTGAAGTTGGTGGCAGAAGCCCAGCCTGGTGGCTCGTTGGTGGCCAACTTCTGGTGAGCCATAGTTCATAGTGAAACGACTTACGAGAGACCATCCCAAACCACACACAACTCCTCTCTCTGTCAGTACTGATGCTGATACTTAGCAGAACCATAGAAACGGTAGAAAGAAGCCAGTTATGAGGGAAAGAAATACGTGTGTAGGGATAAACTCCAGGGAGAAAAGCAGCAAGCTAAAAACTTCCAGGGAAATTTGGCAGGAGCAGCGGGAGCCGTGAGGCCTCGGCGTTCCTTACCCCTCCCACGGGGTTTTGAGCATTCGGGCGGAATTTGTCCTTGTCCTGTAGGAAAGATGGGTGTTTGCTCCAGGGCTGCAAAGCGGCTGGCGGCTCCGGAGCTTTGGGAGCGCGCGGCGGAGACAGGATGTATCCCGTGGCTTGTCCCATCCCATCCCTCCTGGTCTTCCTCATCCCCATGGAGTCCTCCCCTGCAAGGCAGTGAGTCCAGGGCTTCCCTAAAGCTCTGAAACCGATAGAATCTGGTTGCACACGTGGGTAGGTGTCTGCAGCAGGGCTGCGAGCCCACTTTGGGGGCAGAAGTGGATTTCGGTGTTGGGATCCACACGGACTGGTCCTTATCTCCTCCTCGGAGCCTCTGTGGATCTTCTGCTCCAGAGTCGGCTGGGAAGAGCGAGGCAGGAAGAAGGCAGGGACTGAACTCGGGCTCAGGAATCACGTGAATTTAAGCCAATTTGATTAGGCCTCCGGCTGTTATCGGCACATGCTGCAGCTAAAGGCTTCCTGCACGACTGCTTGTAAAGCACTTTTTAATATATAATAGCCAAGCTGTCCTCAGCTGGCTGCAGATTTATGGCTCGAGCCCTGTTCATCTCATAGCTTGTTTCTTTCCTGGTATTTCTAGGTGTGTATCTGATTCTTCCTCACTTGCAATATATGCAATAAGCCATCCCGATTTCCTTTGCTACAGGAATTAGCTCGTTATTTAGTGTTGCTTCTGCACTGGCCATTTAAATGCTATTAATAATGTTGTATAGCTATAACTTGTGCCTTCTTTGGTGCATCATCTTCTGCCTGTGCTCTGTAAAACTGGAATCATGTTGAGCGTTCTGGAAAGAGCTGAGTCTTGGGCATCTTCTGCAGCAGGAGGGACCTCTCCATAGAAGAGACCTTTTGGGCAACGTTTGTGAGGGACTGGTCAATAGTACAGCCTCAGAATAAATATAAATGTATGTGTATATTTAATAACATGTATATTTATTATTAAATGTGTTGCAGAATGGTGTCAAATCCTGCTTGAAAATTTCTTCTCAACATTGCAGAATTAGGCACGACGCCCGTGCTGAGTTTGCAAGGCCTCGAAGCCCTGTCTACCTCTGCCTGCAGTTTATGGAAATCCATTGCATGAGGGGAAAAATGCACTTTTTTTCCATCAGGGATGGAGAGGAGAGGCGGATGGAGAGACGACTCCCAAGGCAGCAGTAGTTTGTGAGTAAATATTAATTTCTGCATGTGGAGCTGTGGCTTTAACCTCCACTTTCAGCCCTAGGCGCGTGGGGATGGAGGGCCGACCTGACATTTATGTGCGGACATAAAATACCATTATAAATGCAGCGTTAATTTGGGAAATCAGAGGGGTCTCCGCAGGATGCTCTGGGGCAAATTTATTACTACGCATTGCTCTTGAATGTCTGTCAAGACCTGGGTTACAAAAGATGTTACTACAGCTCAAAAATGGCCAAGCTGTTGGGCTCTAAATTAGAGCTGAAATAGGAGACTTTTCACAGGGAAGACTTTATTTGCACAAATGATAATAAATTCCGGTTTTGCTCATGCAGTTTTGCAAAGCAAGGTACAGTGCATTGCACTGCAACAAATGCAAAGCCAAATACGTGCTTATTTTCATCATCCAGCTGCAATGCCCATGTTTTGCACTTTGCACAGTGAGGGGTGGGTAGCAGGTTGCTCCTAGAAAGATCTAGTTTTGTGGGAAAACGAGGGAAAACAGGGTTGCAGTGTGAACAGCCTCGAGCTAATGCAGATTGATCCGCACGGGTTAACATATTGATCCGAGCCCCGCACAACAGAGACTGAATTTCTCGTAGGGTGATGAGTAAAATGCGACTTATCGAGCTGGGTACTACAACGGTCTCTGTGCTGTTTGCCAAAACTCATCGTGGTCTTTCTTGCATAACGAGGTATTATGCAATTTCATAAAAGTTGGTGTCCCTAAGGGTGGTTCCTATAACTACACAATTTCTTTGAAAATGTAATTAAGGAGCCATCCGGCCTAGGGATTTTATTGACCTGTCGCTGGCTAATTACATTGAAAATTTAATCTTTTATGATTATCATTAGTAGCTGCCCAGTGTCTTGGAAAAAAACTCCTTCTCGTTTCCAAGTGTTGCCATCTTCAAAATCCAAACTGTAACGAGAGGAACGCGATTATGGGTTTAGAGGAAGTGTTCTCTTAACACGAGACACTGGATTTTGCTCTTTAGAATTCGAATACGCTGCAGCCGGGAGATTTGAAAGGCTGTTTTAAGAGCCATAATGCAGAAAACATGTGAAAGGTCTCAAATGTGCATGTGTTTTGCCCTAGAAAGTCTTGAAACGGGGCATTTGGTGTTGGCACTTTGTGTTCCAGCTGATGGTGGCATCCCGTGTCCCTTCATGTGCGTACGTACCCTCTTGGTGTGTTTTCCTATAGATAGGACTATATAGGATATTCTTCTCTATATTCACTTATCACGTAGCAAGCACATTGTCAAAACCTGCCCATTACCTTTATATCAGCAACCATTTATGAAAGAAAACTGACGATTTTGTCATCATTGATGAAAAATGATGTGAATCTGAGTTGCCACACATGGCGCTTCCCTAGTGTCCTTGTCTTTGGAATTCTCCCCCGACATCCCACGTGTGCTGGAGGTCAGGCCAACAGCTCCCGACTCCTTCCCTCTGCTCCCTAAATATGCAGGATCCTTTGGGAATTATCCAATCAAATCTCTGGCAGCCTCCGTTAACCAGGCGCAGTATTGAAGCTGGGGCTTGCTAGGATCTATAGGATTAAAAAAAATATGTTTACCTATTAATGACTTATTACCCACTAGAGTCCTCTAATATGAATTGCTATTGCCAAAGAAGTCCTATTTTATCCGAGTTTACAGTTAGCCGGCCTCCATTGGCTTCTTAGTGCAGCTAATTTAGCAAAATTGCATTTAAATGAGTCCCTGATGAGAGACCCGGAGTTCACATTTTTCTTTTAATAGACATGTTAGTCTTGCAGCACGCTAAAGCTCCGTAAATGGCTCTTTCCTCTTCACACGCGAGACAGCTATTATATATCAGCGAGTGCATTACAGGCCTGCCCTCACCTGGGGAATTACTGAGTAGTCGCTGCGTTTCTTTGAGGTGGAAGACGGGATTTTTTTTCTTTAATTGGGTAATTTATATTTATATAGTGGTTGGTGTCCTTTGTCAGAGGAGTCTTGTGAGAGGGGGGAAAAAATGCTTCTTTCAACAGAGTAAATTTCAGAAAATAAATTCATTGAATACGAATAAGATGATGTTCTGCGGGTTGAAGCCTTTGGAAATGACATTGTTTTGACTTGGGGTTTGCTTGCTGGCAGCATGTGCAGGGTCCTAGAAATCCCGTGTCCTCCCACCCTTGGGAGGCATCAAGAGCAAGGGAGAGCAATGGGCCAGCTAGAACACGGATGAAATGGGCTGATGTTGGTTCCCATCTTGGGGAAAGACACTGGAGGTTGTGATATTTGGTAGTAGAAATTTAATATTGAAGCCTTTGGGTTGTTAAAGATTGGGTTGAGTTGGGTTGGGTTGTTCAAGGCAGCCAAGCTTTGATTAAGAGAATGCGTTGTCAACGTGATGATAAATTTAGGGTTCATGTTACCTCCTGCTCACAGCAGTCTCTCAATAGAAGTGATTAACGCAAAATTAAGTGGAAACAAATTTAATCACCCGAGAAGCCGCGTTTCTCTAAACTTTGCAGCCCCAACACAGCTTCCTCCCATTCACTTGCACCCAAAATGCAGCAGAAAAGAAACATATCTGGAAGAGGAGTTATCCTTCATTTAGCATCATTCCCCATAAACCACAGAGCAGAGACTAACGTTAAAATACATTTCCTTCCCAGGAAATTGCTGGTGTGCATTCCCAAAATATTGATCGCCCTCCCTGAAGAACCTGTGCGGAGATGGAGCGCGTGGGGACGAGTTTCTGTGGATATTGGTCTTCCTGAAGGCGTCTGCGGTGTCGAGGGCTCTCGTGCCTCGTTGCTACCCTCAGATTGTCACAGCAAGGTCCAAACCTCCCGGGGGATCAGCAGGGAGAGGCTTCAGCTGCCATTCCTGTCCCAAAAAAAAGGAAAAAAAAGGTGAGGATCAAAGGAAATACTCAATGAATTGCTATAATTTTTGGTTAACTGTTTCTGCTTAGGAAAAATCGGAGTGTTCGGCTGCACCTTGCTGCTGGATGGGCTGTTTGCAAAGCAGCCACGGGCCGGCGCCTCCAGCCCCCTTGCAAGAGGTGGGATTTGGCTGGTGGCAGCCTCGGTGCTCCTGAAAGTGTGGGTGGAAAAGGGTATTTGAAAGAACCTGCACCTTATGGAGCGTAAACAGGGTGGAATTTGGGAGCTTTGTGTTTATTCTGGCTTCGTAGTGACCATTGGGGACGATTGGGGCTTCCATCTAGCCCCAATGAGAGTCACTAAGTCAGTGGTGCAGGAGCATCTCTATGTGCAGCCTGTGGAAAGGAAAACGCGATGTTTTGCACTCCCTTCTCCGTGTTTACCTGCATGCAGGTGAGGACATTCAAAATAATAACTTGTTTTCTTCCTGGATTGCATTCCTTTGGCTGCTTTTCCTGTCCATGTTTTGCTTTGTACCACGCAACTCTCGCTCTGAGGGTGCAAGGGCTCTTTTTGGGGCTCTGAATCTGTTGTTTTGGCAACTGAGCTGTTGAAAATGTAACTATGTAGTAAAAAATGTGGAGAGTGCGGTTGGACCAGAAAAAATATATAGCAAACTAAATGCAGAAGAATATCAGGGGAAATGAGTTTTAAATTAGTCATGGTGTTAGAAGAAGAATTAAGCAGTATTTACTTACAATTATATCCAATAACTTTTTAATGCTGTGATTAATTAAATTCTAAGATTTTTTTTCCTAGCCTCTGCATATATTAAAAATGGAAATTAATTTTCTCCAGCAACCAGTTAAGGGTCTGAGACAGGGTATGTTTCATTTTGACTGTTTTTTTTCTTCACTTTACATTGTAAATCTTGCCATGTACGTCGGTCTCAGCTCCCAAACTAAATCAATGTGGGGCTGCAAATTATGCTAGGAGCCATTTACCTGCAATTTTTTAGAAATATATTATAAATCTGTGTTATCAAGCATGTCTTCTTTTTGAGACTGGGCTTTAGCAGCCCAAGCAAGGGGCCAAAGGGGGTTTTCATGCCACCTGGGGCCCTGAACTCAGCAGCAAATGCGTCAGGTCGAGGGCAGGATGCGCTTGTGTCTCTGAGCACTTTCCTGCCCAAATCCAGTGTTTGTGGGCTGTTTCTGCGTGGAGTCCTTTAATTCTAATTGTTTAGTGATAAAATCTTATTCATTCAAGTGCACAAATGCTCTTCCCTCTCCTGCTCGGCGCAGTGCCGAATCGAGCCACATCCAAAGTCCTTCCTCGGTTGGATAAATATTTCCAAGAGCAGCCAAACGCTGGCATGACGAGAGGACTTTTCCTTGGTGAAATATTTGGATTACAGAGACGGTCAGTAATTGCGTTTTTACGTGTATTAGAGGCCCTGAAACAAAGGGGTTTTTGAGCCGTCCCCAAGGCGTTTGCTTGGCTGCTCCCTCCCCGCATGGAGACCCCGCGGGCGCTCCCGTCTCGGAGCGTTTCCGCAATAATTGGCTCCCGGGAGGCCGGAGCGGCGGCTCCTTCCCATTGGCATGCAGGGAAGGAGCCGCGGGAACCTCCACCCGCAGCCCGTGGCCATGAATGATTCATCTCCCTTCACGGGGTGCCGCGTTTTGGTGGGCACGGACCGTATTTTGGTTGCCCATCCCAGGGCAAAGCCGGGTCGTGGTGGGAGACGCTGTGAGACGTTCCACGTTTTGGGCACCTGCGGGCAGAGGCAGCAGCATCGTGGGGTGAAAATGCTCCGTGAAGCCAAGGTGGGACCTTGGGTCATGGCCATGGAGGTGACACGTAGGGACGCTCCTGCGGTGGACGCGGATCTGAGCCCATGGAGCGAGCCGTCAGCTTGCAAAACGCGGCCAAACCGCAGCGATTCCAACAGATGGGAGCTGCCGCTTCTGGAAAAGGCAGCTAAGCCATATTGTCCCTGTTTAAATTGGACACATTCGGCTGTGTGTGTACACGCACACATATATATTTAGTACGTTCCGGCTCTGCGGACCACATTGCATCTCTCTTAGCTAGCTAATTAGTGGAGTGAGAAAAAACCTGCTTCGTTGGCTTGGTGTTGAATTGCTGCACGGAGGCTGCTGGCTCCTAATGGGCTGCTGATTCCCCACGTTATCCCAATAACTAATGACCAAACGGGCGGATTAGGAATGGGCCATTTACCCTGGCTCCTGATTCCCACCTTTCCGCCTCGGCCGCAGCTATTGCAGCTCAGACCCTCTAGGAGCAGGGGCCAAGGCTTTCCCTTTGCCATCTGCTCTTCCCAGGCAATTTATCCCATTTTTTTTCCCATCCAAAATGTACTTGTTCGTCTAATTAGCACTGATGACTATGAGAGCAAAAGGGCTCTGGAAGGACAGACTGGCTCTCGATGGAGAGAGGGACGTTCCTGGCCGGGTTTGCAGGGTGACATCAGGGAGACTCGGAGCATCCGAAGGTCCTTTGGGACATGGGGGGCTCTGGGGTCTATAGGAAGGGTCACAGGAAGCTCCTGGCTTGTTCTGTATCTGGTGGCATCATCTGGTGTTTCCCAGGCTGTGGATCCTCCTTATCTGCTCTGTAATTATCCTGCCTGAAATGAGGTTCGAGTGCAGCTGATTTTTAATTTCTCATAATAATTGGATAATAAAATCTGATCTCTTTCTAATGGTGCATTATTATCCTCGTGATAGGGTAATTCACCAAATTAATTAGTCCAAGAGACCCTGAGCTATTCTTTTTTTTCCTTTCAGAAGAGGAAAATCCACGTTTCTTTTCCATAATCCTCTCCGGGGAGGATTAACGTCGCCGTTGTAGGTCAAGCACGACCACATCCCAGTCGGGCCCTGCATCCCTGCTGGGATGGAGCAAAAGGAGGCAACGAGCATCAAGAATAGCCCAAAATTTGGGCCGTTTTTGGACCCTCGGGAGCCCCCGAGTGCTGGTCCCCAGCACAGACGAAAGGACCTTACGCAGGTGGGAGCCCTGGTGCTTCATGGAGAGTATTCCCGTTTATTGGATCCGGGGAGCAGGATTAATTACATTTATTACCAGTTCTGCCCTGCCAGCCAGCTGACCCACTGTGCAGGTATCGTATGATGTTCTTGGGGTGGGGTTTAACCAGCCTTTTCAAATCCATTTATCTCATTTCAGAGAGAAGCACACACACTTTTGAAACTTCTAGATTTAGCTGGAAAGAAAGAAAACTCAAAAAAACCTTTATTTTATAAAAGATAAAGCTGTAAAAGGTTTATTTTATCAAAGAATCAAAACGCCTGAGCATTTGTGGGGTAGCTTTTCTGTAATTAGGAGCTGTTCCCCTGTCTTCCCATATAATCAACATCTTAAAAACCCTCCTAAAAAGCCTTTAAAGAAATTTGTTTTTCTTGCAGTGAGGCAGAATCAAGTCCCTTTTCCCCTTTCTCAGCACTTCAGCTAGGACTTGAGTGGCTCATGTCCTAGACAGACAGGTCATAGTGGCAACTTCAACGATTACTTTGTTATTTGCTTTCCATCTTCTTCTGAATTGCTTTTATTTTAGAAAGGAAGAAGGAGATTATGGACAAAAAAAAAAACCCAGAAAACTGGTTATATCCACAACCTTCTGCCCAGGAGGACAGAGACATACGGATCATGGTGGCACTTGACTTCTTGCCACTGGAGCATCTCTGAAAATTAAAATTTGTCCCAGAAGGGGAAGTCTACTGAGCCTTTGTTAGAACAAGAGGAGTGCAGAAAACTCATTTTCATTTTTATTTGTAAAGATTATTTTGTTCTCTGCCTTTAGTTATTAGGGGAGCTCCTCAAAGAGGGGAGATGGGGCTTCTCAGGCAAACATCTGTCATTATAAATTGGAGAATAATCCATGAAGTATCTAAAACTAGAGATCCCTTGCTTTTTGAGGGGGAAAAAAAGCACAAAACACATGAAAGACCTGTAAGAGTTTGCCTGGCTCAGAATCCCTCAGTGCACTTTCATTCCAAGGTGTTTGGAGCTGTCTTTGCTGCGTGAGAAGTAATTGCACATTAGGGTAAATGAAGGAGTGATGGAGCAGTAAATGATGGCAGCGCCAGTGCGGCCGGTGGGAGAGGCCGGGCAGGGTGACTGATGAGCACAGCAGGCCGCAGGCAGCAAAAACAGCAAAAAAAAGGAAAAGAAAATAGTCCAATGGCATTAGCTGCAAGCAAAGCGGGCGTCAGCAGCACCGCAGCTTTCATTACCGCTTGGTAATGATCGCCCTTCATCACGGGGAGACAAAGATGTAAAAAGTAAACCCTGAACATGTTACAGTGCACGAGGCTGAGTGTAGATATATGTTTTAGACAGAATTCAGATCATGAACACCCGTGGTATAGGCAATATTCATGCGCTGGCTCCATATCGTCTTTCCTTGCACAGCACCACGGAGCGCGTAACCTTTACGGGCTGTGGCAATCTCAGCATCTTCCCAGTCAAACAGCACACATTTCTTTTCATATGCCAGGATATTTGACACAGATATTCCAAATGCACCAATCTGGTAGTGGCAAATGGCTCTGAGGACAGGACACTTCCATAATATTTACTCGTTGGGTTTATGACAGGATGTTGCTGTATTTGCATGGCTGAGTCTCCAGTGCTGCCTTCGACCCTTGCACACAACTTGGAAATGCTCCTCCACGGTATGAGTATTTTGGGGTTACGTGGGGAAACTCACCCCAAAAATGCTCTGGAGAAAGACAAGGCTAAATGCAAAGAGATCAGATTGGAAAGAAGAAATTGTAGTGGAAGGGAGGGGATATGAGGATACATGAGAGAAGAGAGAAACCGAGGAGAAGTCAAGACATTCTCTTGAAGGGAAGGTTTTTAGATATAATATTTGGGGTGGATTTTCGCATTGTTTTGCTTATGCTGGAAAATTTGAAACAAAGTGGAAATCCAAATGTTTCATCCTGCTTCTCCACTGGTCTGACATCGCTCTGCTCTCTGCCTTCTCCTCTGTCCAACAGACGCCTGGTTTTATCGTGGTGGCAGCTCCCAGGGCACCGTCCGCCCTATGGGACTAGCGGGGCCTTCCTCGTCATAGGAGAAACCGTGACAGCAGGAGCCCTTGGGTGAGCCATAAAATGAACTTTCCTTTGGCTGTTTACAGTTATTTTGGGGCAAGTTCTACTTTTTGCACAGTCAAACCCAAGGTGTTTGCACATCCAAGCCCCTTCCAGCCTTTGCAATATGCCAGTACAGGTCTGTATAAAACCACATCTATATTTTTACTGCTATGGGGTTGTTTT
The DNA here is from genome assembly GCA_034781795.1 of Crypturellus tataupa. NCBI lineage: Eukaryota > Metazoa > Chordata > Aves > Tinamiformes > Tinamidae > Crypturellus > Crypturellus tataupa. The sequence goes on along the minus strand of JAWLRI010000953.1, from coordinate 590,219 downwards.
TTGGCACGGCCCAAGAGCAGCCTTGCTGCATTGCCCACGTTGCTGCCAGCTGTGGGGCTCAGCTCCAGCCAGGACATGGGGGGCACGTGGGGCTCTATGGGGTGAGCTCCCCCGGCCCCATAGAGCCCCTGTATTCAGCTGTGCTGGACCAGATACAAAAATGCAGCTGCAGTGACTCTGTGCATCACTGCCCCTTGGTGCATTAACCTTTGGATTTTATAGATCCCCGAATTCGGCACCTTCTTCCTAAATCGCTCATCTGGGCCAGCTCCCGGTCCTTCCTATTCCTGGCATTTGCATCTACATTGATTTTCCTCGAGGAGCTCGATCCTTGCCCAGAACGTAACATTTTCTCGAGCTTCTTCATCTCTCTTGAAAATGGGCACTGTTTTGTGAGCAGTGTGTGTGTGCGCTGGGGGAAGGGATCCTTTTGCAGGAAACTGCCTTTTTTCCGTAGCGGGAAGGAGCAAACAGCAGGTTGCACCACGGCTGTTGACTCCAAATAAGTTATTGCAGCCTTGGAGGGGCTCCCCTGCCCGGGGGCTGCTGCTCCAGGGCTTTGCCCACCAGCTGCATCCAATAATTACTATTTGGGCAGTTCTGAACCCAAACCAGCACCAGAGGATGCTATCTGCGTCCCCAATGTTTCCCTCTCTGTTTTGGAGACCTTATGCCTCCCCGGCGCTGCCCTCTGTGTTACCAAGTCTTGTTTGTTGCTGTTTGATTTTCCTCCCGCAGAGCGCTGATTTATTAATAGGAAGACTGCGAGCAATAACAAATCCCTGCAGTTATTTAGCTTAGCTTGACTTCTTGCTCTCCTTTGTTAGTTAAATTAAATGCAATCTGAAGCTACAGGAACCATACTTCTAATTCTGAGAGCTGTAATTATTAGTAGCTATATTTACTGTCTGAACTTGTAACCAGATTTAAATTAGTGAATTATCAGCGCAGGGAAGAAAAGAGGCTGGATTCAGCAATGCAGTTTAACCCACGCTGCATGGAGCCTCTCTCTTCCCTTTTCAAGCCAATATAGTATTTATGTACAGATTTCTGGGGAGCTTCTCGCTCACCGTGCACACAAGCCTGCAAAGGCCAAGCCCAAACCCTGTGCTCCTGAGACAGGCAAAGCAGAATTTGGGTGCAAAACACCAAATGTGACCATTTTGCAACAGCATTCAAGAACACTTTTTTTTTTATTATTCTTTTCTACCAATTTCAAATGGGAAGCACTTCTTTAGTGCACTTGGTTATTTACGCCTTTAGCAAGTCTTCCCCCTGTATATGAAAAAGAAAAATGTAACGAGCAGTATTTCTGATTATTACTTCAACCACAGACTCGTGTGTTTTGATGCAAATAAAATGCATCGATAAATACTTGGCAAGTTCAGTCACAGTGCACAGTGCACAGTGCGTGTGTAGCTGCAGGGCATGTGTAGTGCAGGGCTGCACGGGTGCACACACGTGTGCAGCTGCATGGGTGCACGCATGTGTGCTGCATGCAGCTGCACGGGCACACGTGTGTGCAGCTGCACGGGTGCACGCATGTGTTCTGCATGTAGCTGCATGCAGCTGCCCGGGGGCACACGCGTGGGCAGCTGCACGGGTGCACGCATGGGTTCTGCATGCAGCTGCATGCAGCTGCACGGGGGTACACGTGTGTAGCTGCGTGGG
>JAWLRI010000953.1:538809-586341 GCA_034781795.1 Crypturellus tataupa | reverse complement strand
ATTTGGGGAGATACCAAGGGTACAGGGAGCTCAATGGGCCTCGTGGGCACCAAGCAACGTGTTATATCAGCTCCTCAGACCCCAGGGTGCGCCTGAACGCGGGTTGAGATGGTGCAACCTGGGTTAAATACGCTCCAAATAACAGGTTTAATTAATTAAAAATAAAATTATTTGATTTATGTAAATGCAGTGTGCTGAAAACCCACCACCACGCTAAATGTGATGGAGAGGTACCATAAACCGCTCTGCAGCCGGAAAAAACGCGGATCCAGGGAAGGAGCAGAGCGGAGAGCAGCTCTTCACTGCAGTGCGAGCAGATGTCCTGGGTAGGATAGTAAAGTTGGGGTGAGTGGAGGGAAATCTCCCCTGCTGTAGGGTCTGTTTTTATAATATACTAATATTCTCCATGGGGAGCTGGATGCAACTTCGAGGCTAACACACCCCGGCAATGGGAAGCTGCGGGCACAAACGGATGCGTCGCGGAATGGATCAGACACCTGAACGTGTTTCCTAAATCCCTACTAAATCGCAATATTTCTAACCCTCTCTTCTGTGTCAAGAAGATATTTGTACTAAAATCTCCAGGTTATTTCCAGAATTCAGTGAAGTAGGGCTATTAAATCATGGGTGTTTAAAATACCTGGAAATGAGGGTGTTTTAGCAGCTCTATTAAATGCAAGTGGAGCTAAGGTGCAGTTCAGCGATGCTGTGCAGCCATCCCGGCAAGAAGTGAGCCTGGAAATCCACAAGAATGGGGTAAATCTGCCCAGCAATTCCTGCAGGGACTGCCGCGTGCGGGGATTGGGACGATCCATGCACCGTGCCCAATTCCAACCGCTGTAGCTTCGGGCTAAGCTGCTTACGGGATAACGCGTTTGGATGAAGCGTTTCCGGCCCTTCTCCACGGCGAGCAGTTACCAGCAGGTCCTTGTGAAACGCTCCGCGCTACCAGCGCCGTTCCCGTCCGTAACACCCGCTCCATTCCCATCCCTAAGGGTTTTGTGGAATTTCCCCTGCCAAAAAAACGCTTCCCGGCTGGACAGAGCCAGCAGACTCTGCCATCCATGCAGGGCCCCCTTTGATAGCGGATATGTCACGTATTTCCTAAGCAGGAGCAATTTTAAACTCATATCTAGCTTTGTAACCTGCTGCTTGCTCTCTTGGACCCCAGCAAGCACAGAAACTTGTGCAGTTTTTCCCGCTGGTGCAATAGGAGATGCAAACCCTAGCCACAAATTTGCCTTCTTCCAGAGAAGAGAAATGCTGGGAAGTCCACGCAGGGGATTTTGTTCCCTTTGTGGTTGCAGGTTAAAATGTTTTTATTTCCTAGGAGCAGTTTGGGAAGGGCTGGTGCACGGAGGGGCAGTTGCTGCCCATAAAACCTCAGTTCCTGCCCTCCAATGCTCCAGCTTCTGGTTTGTAAGCCATTCTCTACTGCTTTGGTGAGCTAGGAGGAGAGAAATATCTTTATTTTATGCACAATCTTAGAATACATCCAAAAATGACACTTGATGTGTTTGTTTCTGATGGCCCTGGGAATCACCGGGAGGAAGATGATGCCCTTGGCATCCTGCCAGGAATGCCGAGGTTGGAGACCCGGAGCCCACGGGCGGCAGTCGCCTGTGCTGCTTGCTGGTTAAACAGCTTCTATTAATGCAATAAAACTCCTCTTAATCAGTGCAAACTGACCACTTCCCAAATGCTCTGCTAACAAAAGGGAGCTCAGAGCTTCTCCAGCCAGCAGGTTTTATCCGAGTCTGATGTGAATCCCCAAAGGAAGCTTTAGTGTAGCTCTATGTCACCAAAAAGAACCTTATTTTTCTACTGAAAACACAACGTATGAAGAGGAAAACTGGCTCCAATCAGACTTTGCAGATATCAGAGCTTTCTCCCTCCGAATTGCTTGCAGGGGTCAGGTAGATATCGTCGATGCATCAGTATTGCAAAGAGCTTGGTAGGTGTTTTCCCACACACGGGCTCCACATTTCCCAGGAATATTCTTGGCTTTTGCATTTTTAATGACAGCGTATTTCTGGTTTCCTCTGTTTGCACGGAGTAGCTTGCAAATGTGGAGTCCAAAGGCTCAGAAATCCCAAAGGCAAACGGAGCATCCGTATTTATTGCTATTTGAAGTCGCTCCTTTTAAATTCCGTCTCGTGACATTTGGGGTGTGACGTGGGGATGCTTGATGAGGAGATGCTCTGAAATCTGTTCCAAATTCCTCTTGGGTTTCCTAAGTCAATCACAAATGTTACAGCCTGCAGCGTGTGGGTTTACCAGGCACCACGTGCATCATACCTGAAGTCAGCAAAATGCAGGGATTTGGGATACTGATAACCAAGGAAATGACTGGTTTTTAAGCAAGGTTTTGGTTAAGACCCACTCTCTGGAGCTGGGACTTCTTTGGTCAATCCCTATTGACAGGGGAGAGCTATTCTCTGCTAGAAACTGGCTGCATTTTATATTTTTCAGCATTTAAGTGCTTCACTCCTGCATCTGGCATGTGAATTTGCTCCACTGCCAGGGAATCACATTCATCGTCTGTATTTAGTGAACGTACCTGCAAGAGCCACCAAATTACATGAAATATCACCCTTTTCTCCCCACCCCAAAGCCCAAATGTGCAACAGAAATGCTGATTCTTGGTCCTGCTGTTCCCATCTGAAGCGATGCTGAATTTCCTATTAACCTTAGTAGGGCCAGACTAAGCCAAAAGTCGAGACCTTTAAAAACTCCCTTCTATAATGTTTAATATAACAGCAAAAAAGATACCACTGTCATGAAAAAAAACAACTTGAGTTTATCTTTCCTTGTCTTAATTTTTGTAGTAAATGGAAAATCATGCCGTAAGTCAAACAACAGCTAAGTTGTCGTCCCATTTGCTACCATCCATGTAGCTGAAAATAACCCTCTTCTGAGTCTTGTCTGGACGTTATTTCGTCATGCTCTTGGGTCTTCTGTTGGCCTTTGGAGATACACTAGGTCCTGTTCTGCTTAAACCTGCCTCCCCACTTCTTGGAATTTTCTTAGGACCGCCAGTGCCACTCTTTTAAAAGTTCTTTTTAAGTGAAAACTGTTTATTTTTTCATTTGTTTGTCTTTTGGTTGGATTTTTGCTTGGGAGAGCTCAGTGTGACTCCATCCCAGGATGTTTCCTGTAGGTTTTAGTTCTCTGGCCTTGATGAGAGCCGTTGGTCAGGGCAAACACTCTCCTCGAGACCTTGCCCTGCTCTTGGGCACCACCGTAACTCTCTTTTAATGCTTTATCTCAAATCAGTGGAAAAGATCCCTGAGGCTGTAACTTTTCTATTCTGCTAGGAACCCAAATAGTGGAGATTTCACTTTTTTAAGTCAGGGATTTGCTAGGGCAGCATTTAATAACTTGCCTTCTCTTTTTCCCTCCCCAAATATCCCATACTTCTTGCCCACATCTTGCCTATTTTCCATAGGAAATGTAGGAGACCACTAATAAAACCAGCAGCCACTGACGTGTTCTTATCTTGTAGAACACGGGGCTGCTTGTGAGGATGCTGTCGATCCCAAAGTGTGGAAAATGCCCACTCGCTTAAGGAACTGGTGCACATTTGGGCAGGAAATGGTGGATTTTAGGCTCAGCAGAAGCCGAAGGACCTGCGTGTTGGTGTGAGCCCAGACCCGTTCTTGGGTGTGCGGTGCATTAGAGCTGGGCTGAACTCCCCATCTCTCTCACAGAAATAGGATCCACCTGGAAAATAAGATAAAATAAGATAAAATAAAATAAAATAAAATACCACCCTGGGAAAAATGGGATGGAAATGTTCAGATTGAAGCGGTTGTCACAATGACTGCTCTTAAATTATGTCTTTAAAAAAGCGCAGCCATAGCCTCACTGCCACCTATTTGGGACCGGTCTCTGGCACCTAATTTCCAAGCAGTTGTGGCTTTGGGCAAGCTGCTTCTCACAAAACCTTGAATCCTGAGAGCCAAATAACGTCGCTTTTCCCTTAGCGTGAGGAAGAGCAACAAATTAATGTCATTGAAGCAGAGGATTTAATGGCTGTTCTACAAATTAAATGCTCCTTTCTCCTCAGGTTTATGATGTGGAGCTACATCCCCGAGTGAAGGGTTGTAATTAACAGTAAAGAGAGGCTGGGGATGATGGATGTGGCCCGCAGCGCTGAGGAGCTGCTGTAATTCTTCCGCGGCCGAAGGGAGCCAGTAGATTCATCATGAGGACAGCGAACATATTCCAGTGGGGGAAGCAATTACATCCAGCCCTGTCTCTGCGACTGTTCTTGCACAAACTTTAATTTAAAACGTGAGTTTTAGCAGCTTTTGAGGAGCTCCGTGCTTGTTTGGAAGCAAAGGGATGAGCCTGGGGTCGCTGCGTCCCGTGGGATGGGGAGATGCTCTTCTCCCCGTGGAGATGGAGACTTCAGACGTGTCATAAGCCTAAAAATAAGAGCGTTGAGTAGTTTAATGCCTTTAATTCATAGCAAATTTGTAACATTTATAACTGAGTGTGACTTATCCAGTGATCTCTGACAGCAAATTGCGTTGTGCTACAGGAGCTCGAGCTAGTGGGCAAGATTAATGGTCGTATAATGGGAGGAGAAGCCTGAAAACACTTTCCTGCTACAAAAATTAAGAGGCATTAATTTAGATGTAAAAAGGCATAAATATTTGAAGACATCGGTCTGCTCGGAGCAGTAAGATGTATAGCAACAGCGTTTTCAAGTTTATTGCTGTTTTCGGTATTGCAGATGGCTGCAAGTTGTAGGGCTCTTCTATTGTGTCTTTCCCCTCTGCCAAATTAACAAAAGAAGGATAAATCTTGGCCGCTCTTCACGGAGCGCATATGCCGGCTATGGAAATGGCTCCGTCGCTGGAAGCAGGGCGGGCTGTGGGAAGCATGTGTGTTTTCCGTGGTGCCGGGTATTATTTTGGGCCTCAGACTTCTGTTCTGCGCGCGGTGGGGCTCTCTGGAAGATGAACGCGTTCGCGTTTCGTGTTTGCCAGCACATTTCTGCGTTGAGCGGTTGTGTTTCGGGTGCTGCCGGGTGTATTTCAGGACAGAAACTCGTGCTCTCCATAAACCAAAGCGCTCTGGAAGGTTGAGTGACTTCATACTTGGCAGCGAGCTCCTGTCTGCAGTGATTTCATCCCAACCAGCCGTGCGGACACCCATTCCCCATCGTGTGTCACTTGGGGTGACGAGGAGGAGACGGCCCTGATGCTGTGGAGCAGGAGGTGGCAGCGCCCGGGCTCATTTAGTGCGGGTTTTGCAGCGCGTAGGCGAGACCAGGGCTCGCGCATGGGTGGTGAGCGGCGTCCTAGGTGTCCTAGGTGAGGCTGGGCAGGATGGTGCCCTCTGAGCTTGTCTCGGTGCCGGGATTTGTGTGGATAATCGAGGACCTTGTTGTGGTCCTCCCACCTGGACAGTCAGTTTGTGGCTGTACGTCCTGAACTGTCGCTCATGATGAGCACGAAACCCGGCTCTATCCAAGTGTGCTCCAGTTCTACACCCTCACCCTGCTAGTTTCCCTATCAGCTTGCAAAACGGACGAGAAAATCCTATGTATCCATCTATAAAAAGGAGTTTTTTATGGACCAAAGTATAACACATAAGTCCTCCTCTGTAAACCCAGTAGAAAACAGAATATTTGTATTTTATTTTGAGCAGACCAGCATCAGCTATGGGAAACGGTGCCCTGCCCCTGGTCCGACATGAGCACACAGCAGCTTTGCTCTGTGCCGGTTTCAGATCACTCTTGTGCAGCCCAGGCTGCCGTTACTGCAAATACTGAATTACGGGTTTAACACTTCCCTTTTCCTTATTTTCGGCTCAGTGGGAATAATTGTGCTGGTTTGGCCCACAGTTTCTTGGCAAGGCTTGCCTGGAGTCGGTCCTCCTTACTGCTCAGTGGATCGTAGCTGCATTTTTATTTATTCTGGTTCTGAACTCCTCTTGTGTGAAGGACCCAAGGGATGTGCGGAGCAATGGAGAGGCTGCTGGTTTTCCTTGGTATCCGTTGTTAAACACAAACACGTTTTCCTATTGCACAGACAGGAGCAGCGCAAGCCCAAACAAATACCCTGGCCTTGGTGTAGATCCCCCTTCAAGCCCCATCTGGGATGGGAGTCCAATCTCCTCCTCATGATCCCAGTAGCTTCCTACGATTTTCCATAGTGTTCATTCTGAGCTCTATCAGATGATTTTCCAAGTAAAATGACCAATGCACTGTTCAAAACTTGATACAAATGGGAATAATTTTTATAATAATTTCAATGGCAGAATATTTGCGGGGAGGTGCGTTAAACCTCCTTTGAAGTGAGTGAATGTGGCTAAAAATGCTAAAGAAAACCCCAGCGTGTCCCCAGGAGCAACCTTGACCTTGCTCCCAAGCAGCCCGTTTGCTGATACTCAGTTCCATGGACAAACCTTGCTGCGTGGGGCGCATCCAGGTGGGAATTGCGGCCGTGGAGCATCCCGTGTTGCCGCCCGTGCCGCTGCCGTGAGCAGGAGCTGATCCCAAGGGCAGGATCCCCTCTGGGAGGTGACCGTGGACCTTGGGGGCTGCAGGAGCTGCAGGACCCTCCTGTGTGTGTGCGCCGGGCTGTAATTTGTGCCAGCGAGCAGCTTTGGAAGCAGCTTTGAATTATTCCAGTCGCCGTCTGCGCCGGAGCTGCCATCTGGGAGAAGTTCCGCCTATGGAAATGTGCCGGGGCAGAGCGCGCGGCGCTGGAAAGGGAGGTTGGATGGAGCAAAAGCAGCTCGTGGTGCAGAAAGACACGAGGAAGCTGCTCTGCCGGCATTCCGTGGAATTCCAGAGCAAACGCGGGAGGCTCCGGACCTGGTGAAGAGCAGGAGGGGAAGGTGGTGGCAGGGGAAACACAGGGGCTTGGGGAGCAGCCAGCAATCTCAGGGTGTGCGCTGGGGTAACGAGAAAAATAAAATAAAAATAAAATAAATATTTTTTCCTTTTTGATGGGGAGAGATCCTGCAGCCACCCCCCACGGAATGCTGCCTCACTTCCATCTCCCAGAGGTGCCAGGGCAGTCCCTGCATGGAGCACGTCACAGTCAGCAGGAACGGGGTGAGGAAGGGCTGGATTTGCAATTCTGCAAGCACCAGCTGCAAAAATTCGTGTTTTTTAGCAAATCTGCTTGAATCTTTGCCCCCGGCTCCACCGGTGCCTCTCAAGTAAGCCAGCAGCAGGTTTATCAGCGCTGTGTCATTTATTAGGCAGAGCAGCACGCGCTGCGTATCAGTAATATCCCATAAAGCGCAGTGGTAATTACAGAATGCTTTGTCAAATTTTATTATCTGTTCCTACAAAATATTGCACGCGCGATTACGGGGACTTATTGCGAGCCCTTCCTGCCTGCATGCTTATTAACTCGGCAGGAATAGCACTTAATTTAAGAAAAATAACAGCTGGAGACCGCCGCGATCCCCCCGTAAACGCAGACTGCAATGCAGAAGGGAAAACGATGGCTCCCATTTAGACCTGGCTTAGCCTAGCCCCTCCGAGCCGCCTTCCCCGATGAACTGTCCTCATTGAGTCGTGTTCCCACTGGCCGTTACTGCAGCCTGGTTAAAAAGCATAACGCGGTCGCAGGGATTTCTACTTATTTGCAAGATGAAGGGATAAATGCCTCATAGTGCAATTTTTTTTTGCTTGTTGTTCTCATCCGTTGCAAAGCAGCTCTGAGTGTTGTCTTGTTCCACTGCCCTTTAATAAACTGCTCGTTAATGAGAGGGGTCGGCAGTGTTTGCGAGGTGCTTTCACCTTGGGTTAAGTCTGCATTAATGGTTTTGTCTGCATTAATGGTTTTAAAGAGCAGGGTGGTGGACGGTGGAGGAAGAGCATCGGTTTTTGAGCAGTTTCAGGCAGCGGTGGAGGAGCCCACGGCAGATGTGTCTGCTTGGAGCGGCTGTGAGCTAAAGGCAGGAGTGAACTCAGGGAAGGAGGCCAAGGCAACGAGAGCAGGTTGGCTCCTCTCTCTGGTCGGGTTAGACACCTTTCTGCAACAGAGAGCTTTGCTCAGACGGTGGTTATGGTCTGCAGGGCTGAAACTGCATGGATGGATGACGTGATGCCCTGGCTTAGGACACAAGAGCCTGTTCCAGCTAGTGCAGTCCCTGGATGCCATCCAGAAGACGGTCTTCAGCACTGAAGTCATACCTAAGTTTTCAGATTCTACAGTGTAAGTCTGAACAGGAGGGTCATCAAGGCAAGAGCAGCAAACCTTGTTTCACCCCGCGGGAAGAGCCAGGCCTAGCACATCTGCCCGTAGGATGGGTCGTTGCTCCCTGCGTTACCCATACTTAGGCTTTGGAAAAGCACAACAGCGTAACGCACGGTGGAAAGAGAAGTAATGGTCCTGTTGTAGACACAATAAGTATCGATTGAATGTGTGGTGCTGCTTCTCTGTCAGGTGGAATTAGAAAGGGAAAACATAAGATTTAAATAGAAATCCATTTACTTTCTCAGTAGCTTTTACTGGCTCAGTGCTAAATTTAGTGCTAATGAAGTTCCTCCTGCTTGCAACAATTCCCATGTTCTCGCAGCAGCTCTTTCTTGTGGTCAGTCCTTCTGCAGCAGCTCAAGGGCTCCCCGGCACCACGTAGCGCTGGAGCGAGCAGGGCCTGTCCTTGCAGTCAAGGGAACATCTTGGCCAACAGGATGGAAAACGGGAGCTCGAATTGGGCTGAGTTCAGCTGGACCCGCAGGGCTGGGCTGGGATGATTGGGGTCCCCTCGCGTTGGAGCGTTGACCTTGAGCGTTGGCTTCATCTATGACCACAAGAAACCCAGCACTTCGGAGAGTCCTTGCATCCATCCAGGAACAATCCCACAAGGGGATTTAGGGTTTATGCTTTGTGGGAGTCTAGAATCCTTGTTGAAAGCATCTTGGGGTGAACTCTGGATCTAAAATAATGAGTCCGTGCCTCCCTCATGCAGGTAACAAGTAGGTGGTCGTCCCTGCACGGCCGGTCCCTGTTGGGACCTGCAAACCTGCCCGAGCAGTGAGACGATCTCTGCAATCTCATGATTAACAGCCGCTCGCTCGGAGCGATTACACAACATTATGGATCTGACCTTTCCTTCCTACACTAAACTTTACCCACTTGCAAGGAGTTTTCCATAGAGCAACCGACTTGACCTTTACTGCCTTCAATAGGCCGTGATAAATGGAGACGGTGCCAAAACCTGCTTTTTTCTTCAAACCCAAATCTCCGGATTTTGACAGATACATTCTGTTAATACTGCAGCTCCCAGAGATGTAATCACAGCATTAAGGCAACCTCTTCAGCTTAACATTTATGTAACGTTTTTCTTTATCTCCCCCCTTCCCCACCATACGCACAAATTGTCTCCGTAGGGATGTGACTTTGTGTGACCATTTGCCCTTTTCTTCTGCTTTTGAGTCAATACAGTTCACTCCCGTGACCTTATTGTAGGTTGGCAGTGAATATGTTTTGTGATCGTGGTATTTCTTACGTCCTTGTACTGTTAAACTTGGGGAAAATCGGTTGTTTCGCATGCGCTCAAGTGTCTGGAGACCTTTGGCGCAACGGGTCTAACTTGAAAAGCTGGAGACACTGTGAAAATACCTTGAAAAGGAGATTTATAATGAGGTGGCTTCTTTCATGTGTGAGCTAAAGGGCTTTATCTTGTTTTCTGATGAAGGAAAATTTCAAACATTTGGTGGGTTCCCTTCTTTCTGTCCCTTGGCCTTGGCAATGTGGCACTTGGAGAGCAGTTTTGCTCGCTGTCATCTCACACCCCTGAGCTCAGCGTTTCCACCCCGCCGGTGGGAGCCCAGAGCAGACACCTGCAGGGTTTGCACGACGGAGAGCCCATGCGGTGACTCCCGACAGTGAGAACAGGGTTTCCTCACCAATAGGAAGTTGACTTTTCTTTTACTTGAAATAATTACTGCAGTCTGGGGGAGGGAACGAGTGGATCACGTTAATATTTTCCAATACAGGTAACTAAGTGCCAGCACTGCTGCTATTATCCCTATGGGCTTGCAAGGAGATGGTTAAAAAATATCTTTTGGCAGCGGAGCCTTCAAATCTGCAATTACCAGTACTCCGCGTCGCTGCCGTGTTGCATCCCTCCCAACAGTCCTCCTGCCCATCCGGGTCGCTCCGGGGAAGGAAAAGCACTGAGGAGGGTATGGGGGATGCTTCTCTGTAAATCTCAATGGCAAAAATGATCTCACAAATCTCAGATGCAGAGGGCTGAAGTAACAAAAATAATTCAAGACTGCATTGTGTAATGTGGTTGTTACAACCTGAGCTCTTCTACCCAAACCAGCTGGAGATCCTGCAGCAGGCCGAGCTAGATTTGTGCTAAACAAATCCCCTGCACCAAGATAGGGGACTGCAGGAGGCTCTAAGGGCTCTTGCAAAGCAGTTGCAGGCTCTTCCTCCCCTGCTCTGTCCAGACTTGGCTTATTTGCCTTCAAGTTCCCGCCTAAGCAGCAGGTTTAAGTGGGGCTTTATGTCTTGCAGAAAGCTGTAACCACTGCTAGAGCTTCAAGGGGCTGCGTTCGAGCCAGCCTGGAGCTCCATGCAGGCAAGGCTCCTCTTCAGGACCGTATTTTGGCATCTTATAATGACGGTGACAGAGCAGAAGTGGCCTCAAGGCAAGTCCATTAGCCCAAGGCTCACGTGGAGCCTCTGCGTTTCCGTAGTCTCCTCCTATGGAAAAGCCTCAAGGTTTTCTGCCAAGTTAGGAGGTATTGAATGAGCTGCCTGCAAGTTCTGCATCAGTTCAGGTAAAGCTACATCAAACTCTTATAAACTGAGGAGCAGGGATGGAGAAACGTGGAGACTTCTGCAGAAGGAGAGAAAAACAAAGTCAATTTTAGTGCACTTAACTCAGCCCGACCCGTGTGTTTCCAGAGCTGCCTGTCTGTGCAAAAAGCAAAACAAAATTACTCCAGAGACAGTGCTCTTTCCATTCCCCATTAATAATCACTTGATGTATCTTCACGGCTTGAAAAAATCATTAAAAATTCAAGGTTGATACGAACTCTTAATGCATGTGGTAAGGCTTGGGGATCTGCATCCTTCAGGCAAGTCTTGTGCTGATGCCACGACTAGATGTGGCTTTAGCTGAGCTGGTCTGGGGCTCCTGAAGCTCCCACAAAGTGCTCCAGGCTGCAGAAATTAATCTGTACTGCGTTTGAGGTCTTACTGAATCCCCAACAAACTATAAATTATTATAAATTATATATATATATACACATTATTCTATTACTGATGCAGTTTTCTCAGTAGCTGCTCCAGTAAAGCAGGTGTTAGGGAGTGAAACCAGTCACTGCTATTCTGTAACTCGGGCTAAAAAGCCAAGATCAAGATGCAGGATTGCACTGCAAGACACTGAGACCTTCTGAGTGCTTCAGTGCCAGCCCGGAGCTCTAAATTTGCTGCAAAAGGGCATTGGATTCCTGTTTTCTCTCTCCCACAGCTCATCTGTAAGTGCAAATCTATTTCCTGGTGGTGGAACTATAGGGAAAATGCAAATCCTTGCGCAGCCTTTTAAGTTTCCAGCAGAGTTTATTGCAACATGAGAAAGAATAATTCATGTGGAGGCAGGAGGAAAAGGAGTTCAGACATGAACAAGGAATTTTTGGGAAGTTTTTGGCATGTTTATGTGCGTGCGTATCTGGATATATCTGTACATCATACATGCACAGACATGCATCCTCCTAAACGTGGATTTTTTGCTTTCTTTTTGCTATGATTGAAGTGGAATATAGAGAAATAGAATATATTTACTATTTAATGTCTGGATGATTAAGAAATACTTCTACCCTGCGTGTTTGAAGTCTATATGTCAGTTAATCTTAAAACACTTTTTTAAATAAACACTGAGTGGAACCGATACCTCTGCTTAGGTAGAGGAATGATGAATAATGAAGGGTGATATCCCTTCTCTCTTTGGAGTTCGCAATTAAAATAGGAATGATTGTCTGGTTGTAAAGTTTACATTAGAAATATCAGTGTATTAAATGGTGCTCGGTGCACGGCTTCTACATCCTTCTTTCCTTATAAATACTCATAAATACTTATAAAAACTCATAAAAATGTAGATGTCTTAGCAAAATGCAATTTCTCTGTCCCGTGAAATGGACTTTTATTTCAGGAAGATTAGGTCGGATCCAAGGAAGTATTTTGAATTATCCTGCTGAAATCTGGTCGTTGGATGGCACCGTGACCCAGCCTTGAGAAATAACATGCTGCTGTTTGCAGGCTCATTTCGTGCCCATCACCTCTGCACGTGCCGTCTATTAGACCCGACCTTTGGATGAGCTTTGGACCTCTTGGAAATAGGGGTGAGGAGGCAGCGTTTCCTGGGGTTGTTCTCATTCCGAGCAGTGGGGATGGGGCTCGTTGAGAAGGAATAAACCTGGGAATCTGATCGACTGGGAGCTCAGTTTGCCCCGGATAACTGTGAACTGATGGATGTGGGGGAAAATCCTCCTTCCCTTGTAACGTGGGGCCTTTCCCACCGATGGGAGCAGGGCCATCCCGCGGGGACTCGGCTCGGGAGTGTGGGGCAATGGCTAACGGCTTGGGTAGCCCCAATGCTAAATTATGAATATTCCCATTCAAGCAGGTTTATTCTTTGGAGCCACACGAGTGTGTTGGGGAAGGCTCCGCTTGTGGGACCGTCCTCATTGAGCGATGCCGTCTCAGGGTAGAAGGGAGGTCAGGTCAACCGGGCTCTTCAAGCCAAGTCCTTCTCTTTCACACGTTGGGGCAGAAGCAACAGTCACCTCTAATGATTGGGCTGAGTGTTCGCTTCCCTGCACTCTTTGGGGATTTTGGTTTTTCCATGTTTCCAAGGATATTTCCATCTCGTCCTCTTCTACCTCTGCATTCCAGCATGGCTGGTGCTGCTGTCTTCTTCCCCACGGCTGTTCCTGCACATCTGCCACATCTGGAGCTTCTCCCTGCAGGACAGGGGCGAAAGAGCAGCTGGTTGGACTCAATGGCCTGAGATATATAAAGAAGACATTTGTATTGCCCACTTCTCATGGGAAATATTTCCCATTTCTCCCCAGATTCAAATGCAGGGCAGTACCTGGCCGTGCAGGTCACCTGAGCCCCTCCGTCAACATCTCAATGTATTTTATTTCATCAAAGGAAGAGCTCTTTAGAAGACAGAATATAGATAAATGGTTTCAAGCCTCTGAGAGCTCAGGACAGATTTTAGTGGAGGCTTAAAGTGTCTGGGTCATTGCATAGGCTTAAATTGTCCAGGTCATTGCGTTCTCCCAGTTGCATTAACCAGTTGAGAAAATGTAACCAGTTTCGGCTACCTGCAGCCTCTGCTGCCTTCTTGGAATTCTGCCTGCTGGAAAAGGCAGCAGTGGCCGAAGAGCAGCTGAAATAACTGTGATTTGTTGCTGTGGAGATGGAGACGGTGTGGGACCGCGCGGGAGCCGCTGGGCTGTGGAAACGCCGCTTTTATCCAGCCAATTGGGGTGGCAAAGAACAGCGATTCCCGGTGCGCGTCGGATGCATCCAAACGCGAACGTGTCCCACAAGGTTGTTGTGATTTATCAAGCTCATAAATATTCACCATGACAACCCGGTTTCTAGAGCTACGAGAAACTGTGAAGTCATTTGGGGAATTAGTGTTGATTGTAATAATTCGAGTTTTGGGCCCAAATATGTAAATGGTTTCCACAGGGCTGGAACACTGGAATTATTTGTCTCTTGTTCTAACAAAATATCCAAGTTTTGCCACCGAGCAGATGTCAAAGATTCCCGCTGCTTGCATTGCCAGACTGTGTCCTTATTAGGGGTAAATTGTTATTGGAATTATTAAGGAATTCCACCTTCACATCCAGGGTGTACACCGACCGCATTGAGACGGAATCTGTGCAGATGCTGGAGACAACTCCTAGAAATGACGAAATTAAAGACTCAGAAAAATATTTGTTAATCACATTCTTACATGTCGTGTTCAAACCAGACGCCAGAAGCTCTTGCAGACATAACTTTCCCTGTTGGGCTTTGGGCTTTGCAGACTTCCCTTCCTCCTCCATCTCTCTTCCAAAGAGCCTCGAGTATCTGGGAAGGGAAAGACTGGAGTTACAAACATTCCAGGGTTTCCATTTGATTTTTTTCTTTTAATTTGTCTATACTATTATTCGGGCTGCAGCACAGTGTGGCTGCTATGCAGCCTACGGCACTGATTTTGCATCCAAACTAATTAGGAATCTGGTTGAAGATATTGAACTGAGCAAACAGGCAGGAACATAGTGGGAAGCAGCACGTTAACTTGGAAGGACGGTGGAAGCCACCGTTGACCTAATGTGTAAAGAAAGTCCTAACAAACAGCCCCTTCTCCCAAATGCTCCTGGGCAGTGTCCGAAGGCACCTCCGCACCTTGGGAATGCAGTGTGTCCCGAGGGCTCGGCCGGGGCTCGGGCGGCAGTCGTGGCCCCGTAGACCTTGCATAGACTTAGCTCTAGCGCTGCCAGTTTGTGTGTTGTCTGGGGAGCAAACAGCTCCTCAGAACAAGCCTGATCTCCATCTGGGCTTTTTTCTAATAAAAAGGAAGAGTGCTAAATAATTAACATAAACAAATGAAAACTAAATCGCCGATTTTTAATTTTTACCCAATTGCATGCTCCGTGTTAATGAATAATTTACAAGGCCGAAGCGAATATAAAATTAAAATATTTCTCTAGGGTTCTGCTGTGTGTGTTATCTGAACAGCCTATCTGACTGTTCATTTATACACACATATATATATAAAAAGAGTAAAAAATAACCCCAGAGAAAACAGCATTCAGCAGGAACCAGGCTGTAATAAAAAGAGCTCCAGACTCCAGAGGTTTCACTATTTCCTTATAGACCCGGGATCATTTGTCTGCGGCTGTTCTTGAATTATTCATACGAGCTGCAGCTCTTTGCTTGCAGAGCCTGAATGCGACCAGCTCTGTCCTAGGGTTTCACCTGCTGCTTTCTTTTTGCTGTTTGCATTAAGGTTTTTCTAAGGTGCCCTTTATCCAGCGGCTCTGCTGGGTGCTGCGGGATGCCATCAGCCGAACATTAAACATTAAGGACCTGTTTTGTGGCTAACACAGAGGTTTCACGCAGCAAATAAGGCAGCCGGTGGGAGGGGAGCCGAGGAAACAAGGGAATGCAATAACCAGGAGCTAATAAACCTGGGAATAGTGTTCTCCCCCTGCGTGGACTTTGGAGGGCAACCACCGAGGAAAGAAGTGTTTGTTGTTTGAGCTGCAAAACCCCCTGTGTTCACTATGAGTCTGCTGCGTGTTGGTGCCCTGGCCCTATGTAGAGCTGACAACGCTCTGTTGACACCGGGGCCTCTGCGTTAGTATTTTGTGTTGGATCGGGAGCGTTCCCAACCGTCTCCCTTGCTGCACTCTGCCTCCCAGAGCGGTTTCCATGGCATGAACTGTGCTTCTGGATGAAGCAGATGGGCAGGGATGCTTGGATGGTTGCCCCAAGGAGCGGATTGTTGGTACCTGGGACTGCTCGTAGGTCCCATGGCTTTGCCGTGATGCTCTGCTCGTGCCCTGTCCCGCAGCTCAACGTGTAGAGCGCATCCTAGCCCGTGGCTCTACGCAGGGAAGTGCCATGGCCTCAACCTCCACCAAGGGAAGGTCCTCCTGGCCCTGCCAGGGCCTCTCTAGATGCTGCAATTCAGGGAGCCACGTCCCTCTTCAGAACAGGAGCTGCAAGGGTTGGGTGCCGCTCTCTGCATCGGGGACTACATTCGGCTTCTAGGACACGTCTTCTGTGAAGGGACTGACTTGTCTTCTGCTTTTTCTGGAATAGATGTTCTTCTGTCTTGTTCATGAGGAAAAAAAACCCAAGCAAATGCTCAAAAGCCAGCGGGAGCACAAGGAGTTCTTCTGAACAGCGACTCTTCCCTCATCTAGGGCTCCAACCCAGGCTGGGCAGGTTGAAGATGCTTGGAAGCAAGAGAGAAGACCCAGCACGGAGGAAGCTCCGTCCTCCTACAGCTCTGAGTGCACAAGGAGGAAACTCAGCCCTTTCGAGATACCCTTGTTGGGGCTTGCCCAGCACAGAAGTTTAATAACTTTCCCATTCCCTGAGGACCCGTTTGGTCTTTTGGCTTTGACATTATGGAGTTTTGAAACAAAATGAGGACAACAGGAGCAGCCTTTACTCAGCAGACTGTGTTCTGGTCACGGCTGGTCCCGTTTTCTGCTGCTTTTCACAGAGTCGTAGGTCTGTTTAGAAGAACATCTGTGCAGAATTGCAAGCACTGCCGTATTTTATCATTATGTCTTCAACTGCAGCAAAATAATGCGAGCAAGAAAAGCTCCGTTGCCCTCTTGATAAACTGCAGTTGTGAGGAGCAGCCTGGAGCATTTGGTGGGGAAGATGAAGAGATTTCCTAACCTCTACCTGCCTTTGATTGGGTTTAGCCCGTTGATGGGTATCAATTTTGAGGCAGAACTAGCAAAGCGTTTGCTGTTTATTGTAGCCCGGCGGTTTCATTAGGGCTGATCAGATGGGGCGGGTGCCATCCCGATGCTGATCCAGGTGAAGAGCATCCCTGCAACACACGGGATGCAGTTGCCAGGCAACCGCCTTCAATTAACGCATCCTCTTTAGGTACCGCCAGGCAGAGAGAGGAATCGGATCCGGCTCTGGTGCTCGCGCGGTCTCGCGGTCCCTCCCTCCCGCTTGGCGCTGCCTCTTGCTCTCCCTCTCATTGCGAACGGCGTTTGCTCCTCCAAACCCGTTTGCTACTGCAAATCTGGAAACGGGGCATTTAGGACCTCCTAGTCCCTGATGAGATGACACCGGAGCAGCGAAGATCCACGATTTCCCTTGCCAGAATATCAGGAATGGCCTCGCAGCTTGGCTGTCTCGCCGTGCCCGTTCCCCGCTCATCCACGGCTTTAGCCATCCCTTTTCCATCAATTTTGAGGACTCCAGCACAGAGGAGGCTATTCCGGTGCTCCAGCCCCTTTCCCATAGCAGCCTTCCCACCGGAACCTGGATACAGCCTCCCACTCCCACACGCCGGGCTGAAGCACCGCAAATTGGAAATTTATTGGAGCTTATTGGAAATTTATGTCTGTTTTAGCGTGTTGTCTTCAAACCTCCCTAAAGCCGGAGGAGAAATATTAGGAGGGGTTTAAATAATGGAAATATTTGCTGCGTGATTTTTTAGGATGCCCTAAATGCCCCAGCTGCCTCGCTGTTTGTACAGGATAAAAAATAACTGGAGAGCCCTCGGGAGGGTGAAGTGGAGGAGGCAGCGGCAATGTGAAATGAGAGGGTTTTTATATGGGGACACTCAATGGTTTTAGTCTGGAAATGCTGTTTTCCCATCTCCAAAGTGCTCAGGTGCCTAAATTGTGTGGTTTTTGGTTTTTAAAAAGAATAAATGAAATAATAGGATAAAGGTGCTTAATTCCTTGCTTGTTTAGGACCTTCATAGCTCTTAGAGAAATCCAGATGAAACCCCAAATATTCTGCTTTTTTCTTGGATGTCCTTAAGGAAATAATGTAGCGAGCTTCTACATATGGGATTTTAGAAACTGATGCCAAAAAGCAGGAAAAGGCAAATTTTTGTCCTGTTGTATTTTTACAAGTTCTCCCTCTCCCCCGTTTCCTCTCCTTTGGAAACCTGAATGCTCAGCGCCCTCCAGCACCTCAAATTACACAACAGAAACAACCTGGCACTTAGCAGCAGAAAATTAACATCAAATGGGAACTAACTAAATCCTGGCTTTTAAATCCAATAACTTTGTACAGTTTTTATGCTCTTTCATTATTTGCCATGTGTTGCTATTCAGAAGAACAGAAGTCCCTGTGGTTTCTCAGCAGTTAAAGAGCATTTCCCACACTTGCAATTTTACTTATTTTTATATGGGAAGTTACATAGGTTGACTTGGGTATATTTGCTCTGAAATTGGCTACTTTGGGTAGTTTTTTTTTCTTTTCTTTTTAATTTTCTCCTCCAAGACACATTCAGCTATAACCAATGCACTACAAACACAACTGAATAGTTTTGTAATTCACCTCTGAGACTAATCTGCGGCCATCTCTGTGATGGAAACGTAAATTATATTCACTCTCTAATGAGCCTGCAGAACAATTGTGTTAATGACTCTCATGCAGTGATTAACTGGCAGGACGGCTGCAGAGGATGAGCTTGTTTCACCTGTGAGTGCTCGGGAGCAGCTTCAGTCCTGGTCTCATTAACACGGGGTTGTTCCAGCAGCGCTGCAAAAACTGGGGATTTTCTGCTGTGATCGCCGGCTTCTTCAACTGCATTTTGGGCTGCATTGGGGTGAGCTGCCAAGGCAGCAACAACCCCTTGAGAAGGAGCATGAAAACCCTCTTTGCAGGGTGCTTTACACCTACGGCACCTCAAATTGGCTAGGAACCATAAAACATTTTTCATTTGTATTATAAAATATTACATGGTTTGCACAGGAGGTGCAGGGAATGCAGGAAGGTGACACGGGGACGCAGATTGACGTGGCTGGTGCTACGGTCCCCAGCAAACAGGGCTCAGCCGACACAGTAATAGTGTCCTGCTGCCTTCCTAGTGCGTTTGATGGCTGGAAGCATCAGGATGAGCGAGCGGTTTCGTTATTACCCGCGCGGAAACGCTGTTTCTCATGCTGAAGACAAACACGAGAGCGTTCGCTGGAAATTACAACGCACATAAAGATTAAGACCCCGATCAAAGCCGCTCGGTCTGCACTTCATCACAGCAGAGGAATTATCATTTATGGTCTTTACAGCACCTAAATTGTGTGGATGCAGCCGCTCCTCTGCGGGCTCCTCGGGCAGAGCATTCCTGTGGCCGTGGGGCCTTTCCTTGGATTTTGCAGGACAGATTCTGATTCCTGAGCTGCTTCACAGTCGTCTTTGTGAGGATGAGCAGAGCCGCGTGCGGAAAAGCCGAAAATTGGATTAATATCTTTCCAGTTTTGAAACAGTTGGCTGTTGTTGTCATTAGAAATAATAGGCTCACAAGCTATAAAAAGAGCTGCCTACTTTTTTTTTTTTCCAAAGGGGAAAAGGGATTTTTCTGGGAATTCAGAAACTGGATCTGTCATGTGCAAAAACTGATGGCTGTTTTGCAGGCATCATTCTGCAGCCTTCGGATGAAGGGTTAAGTTCATATGAAGGGACATCTGAATGTGTCCAGATGGGGAGTCTTAATGGCATTCAGGACCGATATATTCCTTTTCCATAAAAAAAAGCCTACCATTAACCAGTTAATCTGTTCTTCCCTGGGCAGTTTTGCTGAGAAAAACCTATAGACAACTCTAGATTTGCCATTTACTTCTTCTTCCTGAGGACTGAAGCCCTCTCACGTGAACAAATACCATATTGGAAGACATCATTTGTTCCGAAATGTGATTTTCTTGGAATTTGACGCCGTCTCTGCAGTTTGTTGACCAAAACCTCCAGACTCTGCACAGAGCTTGGCCAGAGCCCTCAGAAGCTCTTGGGTTGCAGCAAAGGCCAGAAGAAGCCGAGAGGTTTCGCTCTCTCCATGTGATTCCCTTGAGTAAAGCTAAAAACTAAAGTATTTTGAGGTAGAAGCGGGGCTGCTAAAAGCCCTGGCCACGGTGACAGCATCAGAAGAAGCTTTTCAGCAGGAATCTGCCTTGGCTTTTTAATGGCCTTCATGACTGCACGGGGTTTGGCAGTAGCTGGAATAACTCTCCATGGCCACGGGGTTCTGGATTACCCTTCCTGAGGGAAAAGTGGGAGGAAGGAAGCAAAACACTTGGTTGACATTGCAGGAAAGTGAAGGAGAGCTCGAGGGGTCCCTGCTGCCGTCCTGGGGGATGTCATGGGCATCCTGCATCTCTGCTCCCAAGGAAGGGTTTGATGTGCCGCTGTCCTGGGCATCCCATGGAGCAAGAGGATCCGGCGCTGCCTTGGTTCGAGTGCATGAAAACCCAAATTTTGTGTCCTGGGTTGGTGCTTCGTCTGGTTGAGTTTCGTATCAAGTCCTAGTTTGCTTAAATGATGACAGGGCAAAAAGGAACATCATGATTTACAAGGGAAACAATTATATAAGATGTGTTTGTAATAAAAAAAGGTAGAAATGGGCATATGTGGAGGAAATGAAAATCGGATCCATGTCTTAAATGAGGAAAGTGTCCGGTGAATCGTCTCCCATGGGAATTTTACACAGCAAGAAGTGACGAGCCGTGGTGCAGCAGAGCCCTGAGCTGGCTGTTCTCATAGAGCCTCCTGTCCCAACCTCACTAGATCTTCAGTTTTACATAAAACCAAGAACTGGTTTCCAGTTTGGAAAGGCCACGTCCTGTGGAAGCTGCAGATCTTGGTGCAAAAGCAATGGGAATGGGCACGTGGATATCCAGCCCTTAGGAACCGCGTCCCATGAGCTGGAAGGATTTCTTGATGCCCATTCCAATGCATGCACCAGCACTGTATATTTGGGGACACACTATATATACATTATATGTAAAGATGGACTAAAACTGGTGATAAACCCAACTGTGAAAGAGTCAGCACTTCCGTAAGAGAAACAAGCACCAAAGTGGGCCAGGAAGCAGCCTTGGAAGCCTCATCAATCAAGCCACATTTTGTCCAGGTCCTAAGGGAGCTCTAGGGAAATTAGACTGTATCCTGTAAAGATATTAGCTTGCAAATGCACAGGAAAAATGTGTTTGAAAAAACTTGCTGAGAGTTGGCCTGTGCTGGAGAAATAGGGAAAGCAAAGACGTTCTTATCACAGAAAAAAAAAAAATATATATATATATATAAAATACAAATATATAGTAGCAATTGCTGCTCTTCAACCATCACTTTGTTTCTTAATAAACTAAGAAAATGCATATACGGGGTGAAACATCTCTTAGTGTGCAGAATAAGGGAGTTAATTGCCTAATGACTGCCATTCCCTTAAGTGCCCCATTTATCAGCCCCATGTAGGAAACCTTGCTCCTCGCACCACTCATTTACACTCAGTGATGCCTCGTGCTCAGCCCTAGGGTGCTCCAATTAGCCGCAGCCTCATTGCACTTGCAGCATTTCAGTCCCTCCTGCCCTTGCTCTCCCGCTTTGGTTTTGTTTCTGTGACCCCAACAGCACAGAGGGCCCAAAAAAGGCACAAAAAAAGAAATCCGGGAAGGATGGGATGGGGGAAGCTGAACTGGCGTTTGCTGTTCATTAGTGGTTAATTAACTAAGCAAGGTCAGCATCCCATTGCACTAATGAAGAGCAAGGGCAAGTCCATCCTTGATGGTGTGATGGACCGCTGCATCCCTGCCTGGTCCTGTTGGGAAATCTGGATGCAAAACTCGGTTAAAGCAGTTCAAGTGACTCTATTGATGGTATAATTTAGTTTTTTTCCTAAAGTCAGCTGGTAAATCGTTGTGACAGCTCTGGATCACAGAGCCCCTGTAGCTATGCTAATCTTGGGCTCTTAATGGGCTTTTCTTCAACGTTTGTAGCTCAGACATTCAAAAAAAAAAAAAAAAAAGAAACGGCCTCTGTGTTTAAAAAATGTGTTAAGGACTAGAAAAAGAAAACAAAATAAAACAACAAAAAAAATTAATATCCCCAAAAGAGAGGTTGATTCCTGAGCAAGCCCTTCCCTTTAGGTCTCTGCTGGATGGCCCAGGCGAGGGAAGCAGGACCTGGAAGCTGGTGCTGCTGCAGCCCAGCGAGTGCCTGGGATCCTGCTCTGCTCAGCCTCTCTCAGCCCCTTAAGGGCCTTAATTAACCCGCTGCAGATCGAAGCAGCAGCTCTGCATCATTCAATTTGGTCTTTTCTGGGAAAAGTGGGCAAAACAAAGTCTAGATTTTTTTTTCCCTCATTCGGCTGTTCTTCTGAATTATTGCCCTTTTTGCAACAGCAAGGTGGCACGAGGAGGGAAAAAAATAGGGTCAAGAGAAAGTCTGGGGATTTATTTTTACTTATATTTTTACTTTTACTTATTCTTACTTATTATTTTTACTTATTCTTTTGTATCTGAGTGGAGCTGCTGTCCTGTAGGGACAAGGACAGAGAGGAGCATCCTTTGCTGGCTACGGGGCCAATGCTTTGCCCGTATCCACGCTTTGCACACAGGGAAGGCACCGGCTCTTGGGCGGGAATGCTGAACCGAGAGCACGGCTTCAAAAATCCCAAAACAGCTTCAAAAACCAGTTTTTAATAAGCGGCCTCTGCCTTGTCTTCTCTATGTGTATAAACCCGCAGGTAGGAATGGCTTTACTTACCTCAGAGGGTTTTTTTGGGGCATAACAGCAGTCAAGGACCACTCTTTAGGTAAATATTTATTTCGGTGGGGTTTAATATCTGCAAATTCCTTTTCATCCCATAGACTTTACACTATAATGGCATTTTGAAAGGTATTTCTGCAAGCAGAAGGTACAGACTCTCGCTTTTCAGTGGTGTGAATGTTTATTTCCCAAAGGCCCCTGTGGCCTAGGAAGATCCAGGGAATTTCCTGGGAATCCCTGGTTCCTCGGGGAGCCCCTGGCTCAGCCGTGCACATGGGGATGGCTTGGGCAGGGGTTGGGTTGGCCCTTGCAGGCAGCGTTTGGGCTCTATGGGCTGAGCCCTCTTGGTCTTTTCCTCACTATAAGGTCATGATGTTGCCCAGTAATAGCTCAGTCATTGCAAAAACCTCATCTACACGCTGAGAAATGATGATTTCTTGAACAGAAAGTCCAAGTTAAAGCCGTTTGGCTTCACTCTTCTTGAATCTTGTCTTGCATTCCGTCTTCGTTGCTTTTTTTTGAGCATTTCTACCCAAGTGCATAGACACGGGGTTGCTGCTAACTTCTCTATTCCTCTGATGCAGGGAAATGCAAACTGCAGTCAATTTTACAGTGTGTTTACATTATACCCAGGTTTATAGCAGTGCTGTAACTCAGTGCATTGCAGCAGGAGCATGGAGCGCTTCCAACTTAATTTTCCGACGTTGGAGCTTGCAGCTGGGTTGCTCCTGGCGGGATCCGTGCGATCCGTCTCCAAAGGCTGCGACGTGGAAGAGCGGCCGCTGTCACTTACTGCGCTCGGGGTCCCAGGGCAGAGACTCAGCAGCGCTTCACGCGGCCACAGCAGCAGAGCCAGCTCCATAAATACCGCTGCAAGGAGCAATAATCAATATTTCATGTTCAATGACGCAAAACCGAAATTAGTATGGATTTTATGTCGTCTTCTCTTCCAAATTATGCAAACATTGCTAGAACCTTTTGTCGTTGCCTTGAATTACGGCTTTTCTAAAGAATGTCTGGCGAGGTTTAATTGAAAGATTGAGTAGTCAGAAATGTCACAGCCAATTTGACTTTTTGCTTTTTTCCCGTTGTGGTTCAGTCTTCACCCTTGGGTTAATAGAAAATGATGTCAAACACAAAAAATGATTTATGTAAGTCAGGCAGGTTTTGTCACCCACAGCTATATGTAAAGTCAATTGCAAATTGTTTTCACATTCTGAATTACCTTTCCTAGCTCTGGGATATGCTAAAAAAAATGACCAGTGGAATAATATAGGAAAATAAAAGGTTTTCGTCTGAGCTGAACTGTGCTTCAGAGAAAACAATTTGGGAAGTTTTCCTGGCCTTTTTTTTTTTTTACTTTTTTTTTAATATTCAAGAAGAGCGTATTCCTCAGAACAAGCCATAAGAGAGGGCAAAAAGAAAGAGTTTCCTGACCAGGTTATTTGGTTATTTCCACCTGTTGGTTCGTGGTGAGCAGCAATGGGTCCTGGCTCGGCCAAGGCACTTGACCATCTTGTGCTGGTCAAGGAAATGGGGCAAAGTGAGAGACCAGAGGGCCAGAGAGAGGTCAAAAACGGGGATAAATCTGACTTCTCAGCTTGACTGATCTAATTAATGCATAAAACATAACAGCACAGCCCGTCTGAGGCTGTGGGGAAATGAAAGTTGCATTAGAAGTAAATGAGCTCCCAAGCACAAGCTTGGTTCGTGCTAAACGGCGTCAAGACTCGTGTGAGATTAACAGGGGCCGTGTAAAATTCCCCTGCGTCGGCTGTATTGGAAAGGTGGAAGATGGAGCTGGTGGGTCCGTGCTGCTCGTAAGGGCGATGGTTTTGCTGGAAACCAAATGTTGGAGCATTTCAGGAGCTCGCGATGCTCTGGTTGGGGTTTCCCCATGGGTTTGTGTCTTACCGAGAGGTCTGGTTCGTCCTGGCGCTGCTAGTCGGTCTCCTCTGGTACTTTAGTGGGACGTAAGGACCCAGTTGTGCTGCGGAGTTGAACTCGTGGCATCCCGTCCGCAGAGAGCAGGGTCTGGTGCAAACGGGCTGCTGAAGACACCGAGCCCCTCATCTCCACCAGGGACTCCTAATTACGAGGCTGAATACTGTGTGATTGCAGAAAAAAGAGGAATGTCTGGAAGCAGGAACTGCCGCTATTCGCCTCTTATCACCACCAGCTATCAAATCAAGCAGCCACAGAGCTAATAAAAGAGAAAAAATACTTCCCTCTCTTGCTCTTTCACTCTGCCCAGCATTTTTTGTAGATCTGGTATTTCTTTTCATAGCAATGTACTGGACATACTGATAAATATAGTGGCCTCTTTGTAGTTATTTTGGATGTTTAAATTGGAAACGGGAGGGATTAATGGGTGTCTCACAGCACTGCAGGCTCCAGGGCAAGTCTGGTGCCAAACCTGGCACTAGAAATCACTGAAATCTCGCTGAAATGTTTCTGTCCTTGCAGGAAGAACCCAGACGGCTCCAGAACAGCTTGGAACAGGTCAATGATGGCAAATCCTTACTTCAAAGGTAAATCTGGGGGTTCACACGTGAAATAATGGTATTTATAAGGCCACAATTCAGCGTGTCTCTGTTTTTGGCTTGGTGACATACTGCAAAATTCTGCACCTCTCCCATAAACGATTCTTCTCTTTAGTTACAGGAGGATAATTTCTGCAAACTGCTGCTGAGTGATGTAATTAAGTGTCCAGTAATAACTCCACAGGTTGGGGTCTCATCTTACAAAATTTCCATGTCAAGATCTGTCACTCATGTTGCTAGTCCCATCCAAAGCGGCGTCTCAAAACATTTGATTTTTTTTTATCTTCCAGCATTTTAAAATTGCTTCCTTCAAACGATCCGTTCACAGCACCAATTCCCCGGCCATCCTTTATTACAAGGAATTCCTTTCTTCATGTTCCTGTATGGCTTTTGCTGATGTCATTCATTTGCTACCAGCTCTACCATTGTTACTTCCCATTTTTACACTCCGGCTTTTCAAACCTAGCCCCAGGGGTGAAAGTTAATTTAGCAAGAATATCTCTTCTATTTGCCAGCATTGTTGTTTTATTTATTTGTTTGCAGCAGCTTCTTTGCTGGCTGGGCCTGTCTCTGGGGCGCTGGCATCTGGGTTAGTGCTGAGATTGCACCGAGCTCCAGGTTTGGAAACTAAATTCCAACTTTTAGGCTTTTCTAGCAGCCAAACGGGACCCAGATGCCTCCCTCCAAAGACAGCAGCACCTTTAAGCAAGCAGCTCATGTACGATCTGCTCAAAAGTCCTGAATTAATTCACAGCGGTTGCAAAATCGTCGTGCTGAGGCGCACTGAAAGCATCTTCCCTTCTCTTCCTTAGCCGTCAGCTTGCCATGGATGAGGAAAATAACATTGAAAAATACCCTCTCAGCTTCCAGCCCTTGGAATCCAAAGTGAAGATGTAAGTAGCAAAACCTGGTGTTTCATGGCTGCTTGCAGCTGGGGTTGCTGCATTCCTGCACATCTGGGATTTCTCTGGGACTTTAAGTATAAAAAAATCCTTAATTTAGCAAGGTGGTTAAGCTCCATCCACCTTTTACGGATGTGAATATCCTCTTTGCATTGAGTTTCAGATGCTAAACTTAAATGTTAGGCTAATTTTGCAGCTTCCTCTGTGAAACTAGAGAATATTTGAGAACTTGCCAGGTTTTCCAGGTGTGGAGCTCTTCATCGGATACCAAGTGCTCAGGCAGGGCATGGAGCTAGTGCCAGGGAGGAAGAAACAAGCAGCTCCTCTCTTGGAAATAACCCCCCAGCTTCCCAAGCAGAGTCACTGCAGCCCTGGAAATGCACTTTCTGCTCCAAAATTAATGTTTATCCATGGTTTTCCAAGTAAAGAATCCCACTTTTGTATCTGCTCAGATGAGGAGCCCTCATCACTTCTCTTACACCAACAACACGGTTGCTTTTACACTGAAATCCCAAATATTTCCAGGCGAAATCCCGTGACGTGGGGTGAAGGACGTAGCTTTGCATGGAGAATTTTATTCATTCCATTTTTTCATATCAAATTTCATTTTGAGTGGCAAAGCTACAGCTAACGTGCTATAAAGAATGCTAAAATATTAATGCTGCATTAAAATATTAAAAGGACACGAAGTTTCAAATTAAAATCCAGCCAGTGCCTTTTAGTCATGCCAATATAAGTCAGATGAAGGGAAAAATTTCCAGGGAGTTTTCCAGGAGGTAGCGATGCCTCGAACTCACTGTTGTCTCATGCTTTAAATTGGAAAGTACATGCAAATACAAATATGTAAATACTCCATGTAAATATTATGCAGTAAAGCATGAAACTGAAATAATGCAGAGTGTAAGTGCTCTGAGCGTGAAGATGTGATTTTTGTGAAAT
Source organism: Crypturellus tataupa (assembly GCA_034781795.1). Taxonomy (NCBI): domain Eukaryota; kingdom Metazoa; phylum Chordata; class Aves; order Tinamiformes; family Tinamidae; genus Crypturellus; species Crypturellus tataupa. Next base: position 559,710 of record JAWLRI010000953.1, on the reverse strand, counting down.
CAGAATGTGTTTGCTGGAAGCTCCTTCATTGACACACACTTTCAGGAGCCTTGGCAGATATTGGTGGCTCTTAAAGCTGTTGCAGGGCCTGGGTCCTACCTGATCAGGGCTGCAGCATCCCTTCCTGGGCGTACCCTGGCTGGGGCTGTCTTGCTTCTGATCTTGCACTTTTCTAAAAAAGAAACAAATATATATATATAAAAACATATCTCTATATCTAGATATATAAACACCCCCACACTTTGCCTCCACTACGTAACCACTGCTTTAATAACTGTGATTTCTCCGGTTTCCCTGCTGCACAGACGATCTTGCAGTGCCACCTGGTGAAGGAGCCGGGGCTGGCGGGCCGCCCTCCAAGGGACACCCAAGCTCTCTGCCCCTTGCAGACCCTACCCCATCCGTCATTGCTTGTGAATATTCCCCTGCAGCACAAAAAGTGGAGCTTTTCCTAAGCTAAAATGTTAACAGGCGTTTTTGCAATGGGAATTTCCTTACAGAATCTTACATGAGACTTAGAGAGCTGATCAAAGTGCAGAGTTTGAAACCAGAGCTCCTCCTCTGATCTCGGCCTGCTGATTTAGAGGAGTTTTTAGCTGGCTATAGCAGCGCAGAAATGATTTGAAGGCTGCTGATCTGGCTCTGAAGCTGCAATTGTATCTACGTTATAATCTGGAAGCTGCATAATTAAAAAAAAATGGATTCTTTTAAGCAGATAATTGTGTTTTGCTTTCTCTGCAAGATGTAAGAGAACTGTTGAGTTAAATATAGTTTAGAATGCAGATTACTCCTGTAAATTGAGAGATTTAAAGGATTGCTTCTACTTGATAAGTGTCTCAAGGTTTTTCTATCACTTCTGTCATTTCTATAGGTCTCATCTATAGATGAGACCTATGTGAACACTCTCCGAATAACACAAATAACACACTTAGGAGAAGAACATCCAACCCAGGATGAACTCTTAAGTTTGGAATATGTATTTGAAATCCCTTTCTGGCGGGGTAACCGCTGTGCCCTGGTGTCCTCGGCAGCATCCAGCGAGCATGGCGCGACTACCTGCAGCGGCAGGACGTGTCGCAGCACGAGAAGCGCAGCCCGTCGCCGCCGTCGCCCGCGTCCGACAAGCTGAGCAGCTCGGTCAGCATGAACACCCTCTCGGACAGCAGCACGCCGGTGAGTGCCGCCCTGTCCCCGCGGCCACCGCGGAGAGGAGCTCTTTGGTGGAGTCGGGTTGTTGGCTTGAGGATGGGCGTTTAGGGCCGTTGTAGCATCTCCGATATGTGTAGCAGCAAACGTGACTCTTGTAGCTGCGGTTGGAGGTGGGTTCAGCTGGGGTTAGTGAGATGCTGGTCCTAGTCGAGTTAGGTGAAGGACGTAGCAACGTCCTGCATGGGAATAGGCGATGCCGAAGGGTGGCTTGTCCCCTTGTGGAAGGGACACATCTTCAGAGAAGGAGGTTTTTGATGTCGTGTGGTTGCGCTCTCAACACCAGGTGACAAATGACAGGGCTGTTCTCACGAAAAAAATGCGTTTTCAAAGCTTTTTTCTGTAAGACCGTTAAGATTGTAAGAAAGTAAAGACACTCATCAAGGCATTACAAATTAAACTTGATCTTGAAGGATTATTTAAGCCACCTTGCAGACTAGGGGGGCTAGTGGCAGGACACCACACTTCTCCTTTTTAAATGATTATGAATGTGAAGCTTAAATATAGAGCTCGCTTCTGAATACACTCTGTGGCTTTATGATTATCTGTGGAGTGAGATTTTGGGGTCAAAAAAAATCAACAGATAAATAGAGAATCTATAAGTATCACTTTTGGCTTGTGACAGAATGCATCAGTTTTGAGGAAGCTGTAGACCAGAGTGCACTATCTCTATATATTTATACATGTGTATATACACACAAACTGTATATACAGATAATATCTGAGTTAAACTTGCCACGCCGTGTTAGATCACTCACATAGCAGCAGGATGGACCCTGCTGTTCAGTTGGAGCAGGTAGGGCGCCTGTGAGCAGCCTGGCTGGGTCCTGGGGATCAGTCGCTTCTCTACAGCATCGCCTCGGGCACAGAGAAAATATTGTCAGCTTCAGCATTCACTGAGGAGCTCTAGAAACCAGCTCTAAGGAGGTTCTTAAAGGTGGGAACGACACTACTTAGTGCAAGCATGCAAAAGCCTCCCAGATCTGGCATTTTCTTGTGTTAAATCTTAGACTTAGGAGGACAATTTAACTCTCTTTTCTCCACTGAATTGCATTATCTAGGTAGAAAAATGATTTTAAGTGAACTGTTTCCAGCAGCTATTATTTTTGTGGCACCGTTGTTTGGTCGGCTGCATTAGACTTGACAGCTTTTAATAAAACATTACTGAGCGAGTGCACTGTTTTATTTTTGGGTGACTTGTGTTCGTAGCTGGAGGCCGGCTTCCTTGGGATGATAAACTGCAGCAATATTAGTTCATAAGCTAATGTCTTATGCATTAAATAAGCTCCTGTAATAAGGGGAGTGAATGCAGATCTGTTTTTATGTGGTGCTGGGGCATGTTGGAGCGTGGTTGGTGGCTGCGGGTGGCCAGCTGGTGGCCTTGCCACCACAAGAGGTCCCTCGTACCCTGCACGGGACACATCGTGCTATTCATCGCTTTTTCCATTAAATTTCCAGATAGAAAGGAAAGATTATGCCAAAATACATTAGTAATAAGCAGGGATGATGATGGGGCAGGAAAATTCATGAAGGATTTTGAGAAACCGATGGAATCTAAAGCTGGCTTTTTGCTTTCCTTCTATCAAACCTCCTCACATTTTGCTGGACCCTCAGCGGGACCTTGTCCTCCTGGAGGTGTAAAAGTAGCTGGTTACTTGAATAGTGAAAGACAGGAAGGATTTCATGCCCACAAAATAAATGAGAGCCTGTGGGCTAACCAGGGCGGATGAAAGCAGCAGGATGGGTAGGAAAGCTGCGTGCATCGAATATTTATATACACCAGTACCTGGGACCAACTGTTGTAATGTGTAGGATTTTGAGACGTTTAATCTAAAACCAGGTTCAGCCAGGCTGGAGAGCAAGAGAGGTTGTTGGGGTCTGCAGGTCTGTAAGTGGGAGTGAAGATTGAAACCTGGTTCTTTGTAGTTGAAAAAGAAGCAGCTCTTGAGCTCGTGTCAGCTGTTATTCCAAACCTCTTGGTGGCATTTGTAAGGGAAAACTGGGAATTATTCAGGTTGAGAAGTCTGAGATTCTAAAAGCATTTTTTTCCTTTGGCATGCTTGACAAATAGGACAAAAAAATGCCAAAGAGAAGCAGAAAAGTGATGAGAAACATAGGAAATTGCAATGCAGTAGGAAGCTCAGGTGTTAGTCCTGGAGGTGGCACCCGCCTTGGCCTGAGCCTTGATGGACTTGGTGTAGGGCAGCGATGCCCTCCCTATGCGCAGACACTCTCTCATTCATAATCATTAAAATTTCCTGTTTTCTTCCAATATGAGACTTACTTCTTGCAGAAACACAAAGCAATATCTTTAAAATAACTGCAAAGAATTTGTTTTGCATCACCAAACTGCCTTGGTGACTGCAGAAAGCCATTGCTCATGAACCAAAATGTTGATAAGAAGCTTGTGCTGTAGAAAAGAAGCTGCTAGATTGAGTAGGAAAAAACGACAACATGGAAAGATTTCTTTATTTTTGCTACACCCGTCAAATCTTGCTAATATCCACCATGTGGATATTAATTTCTGTGGAAGAGGCCTTGTGCATAGGACACTGAATTCATTGCAAGTTCTAGCAACAAAACAAACAAACAAACAAACAAAAAACCAAAAAACCCAAAATATCCTTTTCCTTCATGTTTCTTTTATGTCTTTATGCCCTTGAAGCTTGAGCACCTCTTCTCATAGCATTTCATTACGGTTGTCTGCATGTCCTTTTGTTGGCTGCCTCAGAAGTACCAGATGGTAGACAAGGCCAGAATTAATTTTTCAGACTACCAACATCTTTTATTCCTTCTCCTGGCACCAGGGCTAGTCAGAAAGGTAGTTAAGGAAAATAGATAATTTAATTCAAGTTACGTGTGATCAATCATTACAAGTTGGGTAGCTGGAAATCAGTTGCTTTGTCAAGGAACTTTTAGTGTAAATAAATTTACAGTTGGAATAGTTCAAGAAACAAACGTGAACTTTTTCTGGGCTTCAGTGGCTGAAATTGCAAGAAATAGATGTCTCTTGGGAAGTTTTCTGGGTTTTCTGGGTTTTTTAGGTACACTTGAATGCTTGGTAGAGTACACTCCATTTCACCCGAAGACTGGTCAGTGAAAACATTCTTCGAGTCCAGCTTACACCTTGTACCTTTAAGAATTTACAAGCATCTTTTTGTCATGACACTGAGACAAAACACAAAGCACCAAAACAGAATGAAAAGTGATAAAAAAACCCCTATTGCTTAAAAGTAAGAAAGGGGATGGTGGTGGTGAGAAGATTGTAGGTAGAAACTGGCAACTAGAAAAATCCAGGCCGGTACCAAATTGTCAACACTTCTGCCTACAGCTGGATAGCAAATGGTGAACACGAATTTCAAAGGCAGGGAAGACTCTGATATATTTCCATCTTGGAAAGACTTTCCACTTAAAGACAAGTAAATGTCTTCTGTCACTGTCTACAGCTGCCACTGCAACTCTTAGAACCATCATAGAGCTGTTGAAGCCCCTAATTTCACTTGTTAGTGTTTTGAAGATAAACTGTGAGGATAAAAGTCTACAAAATTTTACAGTGAGATTTCATCTCATGCTTTAAACAAATCATTTCTTGTTTAAAATGGAGGTAAATTGTCTATTCCGCACTATTGTTCTTATGTAGATTTAAAACATTCTGATTTTAATCTGCACCTTATACCCATTCCTAATGGTCAGATCCCACCTGATACAAGAACAACCTCTTCAGCAGCTCCCTTGTCAAAACCTGCTCTGGGCAGGACAGTCCTAAAAAGACTCCCCCATCCAAGTCTTAAAACTGCGTATGGATATGTGCTCAGTTAGCTCCCTGTTGCTATAACACGCGTGTTGTCTACAACCACCTTCTGAGAACCTTTCAGGTAGATCAAATTACCAGGTAATGAGTCGTGGTGCTTGTGTACAAACAGATAAATCATTCTTGACGTTGGCACTCTCAGAGCTTGTGCTCTGATATACAGTGTTCCCTTAGGCCTGCCTCCTGGTAGGACTCTGCTCTAATGGGTAGAATGAGCTGAAGTTTTGCAAAGAAATGGGAAAAAAAATTTCTTGTTAGGCAGTCATAATAGCGTAATACAGAATGGACTTGGCAAGTGTATGCAGTACAGGTACTCTCCTATTTGGAAGGACTTGCTTTTGATCAATTATCAGGTTATTTTATCAGAAAGAAACAAGAAGCACTTGTACAGTCTTTAGTTGCCCATTTTCACCCTTTTTTACCCTGCTTTTAATAAAAGGTAAGGATCAATTTGACAGTAGTATTCTGCCTGGGAAATATTTAAATTCTTGTTATTGTATAGAAAAGTTGCAAAATGTCTTGGTGGGATGTGGCTGCGTTTCCTTATTCTTTCCCCAGAAATACAACTGAATGTGTAATTGAGCTTCTAGAATATAAATCTTAATGGAATATTAAGGAAAAAGTGATGATGCCAGAAAAGTGTCGCTGACACATGATAGTGGTTATGACCTGTTCCAGTAGTGACATGGTGGTGCCTCTTTAGAAGGTTCAGTTTCAAAGATGTAGTCTGGAAAGTCTGATAATTCCCAACAGACAAGAAAAGCTGGTGTTGAGACACCTGCATCCACCTTGCAGCTTTGCTCTAGATCCCAGATTTTAGCTTTAACCTTGGGAACTGACTTGGGGATGGAAGGGGGCCTGGGTCCTTCAGCACCGCGGACAGCGGCACATGGAAACCAGGGGTCCCGCTGGGACACGATCCTACTAGAAACCAAAACACGTGAAAAGCATCTGAGTCTTCCAAATGTGGCCCTGGGGGCAGTTTTTTACCTTCTCTGCATTGGCTGAAGTGGTAGGGAGTGAATTCCAACGTGTCCCCTTCTTCCCCTTGCCCTGCCAAGAGCAGCTGCAAATACAACATTACAAAAAGCACATTAAACACATGAACGCTACATTAACACATTCTTAACTCTTCTCACAAAGATATTATTGATGATGGAGTGATGTTAATGTAAGTGCATTACACCGGCTGCTACATGATGATCACTCTAATTAATAGGAACAAGAGGGTAATAGGTGAGCAAGAAGCATGACACCAAAGCAAAGAAAATACAGGCAACTGCACAGAGATTTTCTGTAAATACTAGTGTTCATAACCTAGTCTCTTATCAGATGAGATTTTATATCTTGCAGTTTGGGCTAGAATCACTATAAAAATATATTTCTACTTATCAAGAATTTACAGATAATTCAGCAAGTTTTTAGGGGTGCAATCTTTTGCAAAACAGAAAAATAAAAAGATAGAGATGCTCTTTAGATTTTCCTTAATATGAGAAATAGTGGGTGTATATATAGCTTTATCAGCTTCCACCACTCTTCCTATGCATATATTCTACGTTATGAATTTGAAATAGTAAAATTTTAATACAGTTTTACTAGTAAGTGTCATTACTGTGTGCAGGATATTAAGTGTTTTTCTTAAAACATATAATTTACAATGTGCGAGCACTGTGAATGTGTGGGAGGGGACCTCTCCAGAAAACCAACAGTTCCGAACATTTTCTTCATCATTTGCAAACTTCTGTAGAAGGAACAAAGGAGAGAACCCGCCTCACTGCTACACTTACTGCAAGCTGGAGACTATTTAACTTCTCAATGGCATTTTTCCCCCTTTAGCTATTGTCAGGTACTTAACAGAAACTATTTTTAAACAGTAAGTCTTGTTTGGATTAAATATTTTCCTTTGTTTTAGTAGTGGTTGCCTACAGTGCTGTGAGACTGCAGTTTAGCACTCCACTGACTGTGAGTTCAGAAATTGTTTTTCTTTCTTTTTTGTTTTTAAAAAAGCCATGTTATATGTTTTCGTATTTATTTTGCTCTACCAGAAGTTGTCACCCTTGTGACTTAGGAAAGTCTTGAGTGCTTTCAGGTATAAATCTTGTCACCCTTCGCTAAAGTGCACTGCAATGCAGGGCTATTTAGAAGTAAGAAAAAGGTCTAAGATAAAAAGATCTCTCCCCTTCCAGCAGCTCTGAAGCTCCTCTTCGCTCAGCACAGCCAGAGTCTCCAAGGAGCTTGTATTTGGGGGCTGGCTTGGGGATTCTCTTACATTATTAGCAAAGTTTAAAAAAGTTATCCTAAAATTTAATGTAAGTAACTGATGAGATTCTTTCACTACTTGAATCTGTGCTTTTCCTTCTCATAGTGATAGAAAATAATATATTGTGTCTACCAATTTAAAATAAGGCATTTTCAAGCGAAATCTTTGCTCTAAATGCTGCCTTCAAGATCTAGAAGGGAGGGTTGGGGTAACTAGACCTCCCTCCTAGCCCTTCTGGTGGAGTTTGACCCTCTTGTCAGCAGATTGTCTTGCTTTTCCCATGGATTTGGGGGATTGTATGGGATCATATGTGGTTCAATTCACCCATTTTGGTGAAAAAAAAAAAAAATCTGTGTATTATGTCATGAAAGGTTCATGTTTCCTGTCTGAAAGGATTTTGTAACAGCCCACAGTTAATCACTGGCATAAAAGGGGACCAGATCGGCAGCTCTGGCAGGACTGACCTCAGGTTCCCGGGGCGCTTCGGACTCTAATGACTAACCAAGGACTGTGCAAGTAGGAGGCAGTGCCAGTAAAGTTTGGGCTTGCAGTGTTCCTCCACACTGATGCAAAGGACCGGTCTTTCCTCCTTCACCGTCCCCTCTTTTCTCTCCTCCTCGCTGCCCTCCTCTTGCCGCAGTCCCGCAGGAGCACCCACCTTGCACCTTCCCTGTGGATTTTCCATCTCAATTTGGATACAGTGCAGTAGCTGCATGATTTAAAATTCCTACGAGCTTTGTCTCCTGGTTGAAATGACAGCCCTCATTTTGCTTTTGCCCTATTTTTTTTTTACCCTTTAGAGTCATTTCCATTGCATTCTTTAATTTCATCGGCTTCTGCATTACATTCAAACTGAGCTCTTATGTCCTGCTTCGAATAAAAGGGAAATTGCCCTGCAATGCACTAACAAATTGCAGCGAGGTAATTGGGGTTCCACACATGGCTAACCAAAATAGCTGCCGCTTTCCAGACAGATTCTGTTCTTGCCTGACGCTGAGCACAAGACAGGTCTGGCAGATGGGACGCGGTTTAGAAAGAGTGTTCAGCCACACGGTAGAATAGCAATGGTCTAAATAGATGTGGATTAAGGTAGTAGGTATAAAACTGGGACTGTAAAAATAGCCCTTTCCCTCTGGCAGGGAGCAGCCAGTGTTAATGAGAGAGTGGTGGTTTGTTTAGGTGCTCCTTGCGTGAGATAATGTAATTTGGGGTAATCAGCAGCATAACGAGAGAGTAGATTCATGTCTTATCAATAATTGAGACTCAATAGTGCAAAGAACCTCAGAAATATGAATTGTGGTAAATACAATAATATGCTTAAAAACTTTTTATGTATTGAAGCTCTCTTTAGCAAAAGAGTGATGCCCGTGCCAGGAAATTTCATAATTTTGTTCTGGGAGGTCAAGGTAAGAATTGTAATTATTCCTATTTCTAATCACCTGGAAAGGGTTAGAGCCCTTGGGAAAATGAATCAAAAACTAAGAGTTTCATTAAATAAGCACAGATTCTATGTAATAAGGAGACAGTAAGATGGAAGAGAAAGTCGGGCTTGGAAAAGCCTGAGCATTAGAATGCTTCTGTCCTGGAAAGCCCAGTTTGCCAGGATGTCCGTGATATCTTTACAGCTGCATACATTTTTGCTCAGGAGATTATTAATATTTGACTCTAAAACTAGAACACCCTCTATAGCTGCAACCCTGTACATTTGTTCGTGCAATTCTAACTCTTACCTTTATGGGGATACCTGTAAGTGGAAGCAGAGCATCAGTATGGGGAGCGATGCCTGTTTTCTGCAGGGCTGGCCTCAGAAATCTGTGAACAGGAAAGGAGAGAAGGACTCGTCTCTGCCAAATATTTACTGTGTGGTTTCTATATAATGTAAAAATGCAAATCTTTGCATTTGCTCTTGAATAACTGAGATGGGAACATAATTAAAGATGGGGAAGACAAATCTAGCACTGGAATGAAAAGAACTTAATTAGAAATCAAATATTTGATGATTCTGTAAGGAGCATTAATGCTAGTGTGGGCTCCCAGATAACATGTAGAATTATGTGAATGTGAAAACAAATGTTATTTCCAGTTCCTTTAATTCGCTTCAGATAATTTGAGTTCCAAGTGTAAGCGGAGTGCACACGATGCTTCAGGCAGGCCTAATAAGACATTTATCTTTTGAGTGTGTATTTTATGTAAAAATAGTTCTTGTTTGTGTATATACATGTCTGTATATCATAACCTAAGGTGAATCTGTATGTACATCACGGTTACAAGTAGTTTTGTTGGTTTTTTTTAGCGCTGTGATACCAAAGGGCCATCTCGACTCCTTTCCATTGGTGATAGCAGAATGCCAATGGATTTCTTTTCCTTTATGTATTGAATGTTGACTATTGATGTGATTAGTCAATTTGATAATTTCACTGTTGATTTTTCTGCTAGCCAACTGAAATGTATCACAGTGGATGACAATGCTAACGAGGTGTTTCTGCCCCTCACTTTTGTAGGGATGTTGGAGGGGATGTGCTGCTTGGGATGGTTATAAAATTTTCCCTGCCTTCTGGAATAGGGATTGGATCTGGTGTGATATCTCACAGATTACCTTCTCTTTACTATTGATGGATAGGTCTCAAAAATAGGAGTTTTACTCTCTTTAGTAGAGCAGAGCTTGCTTAGATGTTTTACTTAAGAAAGTCGGGATATACACCTCATTTCTGTTCTCCATATTTGCAAACAATTAGAGAAGTTTTATCAACAGTATCTTATTTATGACCCCATGCAGGAACTCCATACCTGCCTTTGAAAGCCACATGCAGTGGATCAAAAAAAAAAAAAGACACTTATGAGTTCTTGGAGCTTTAGCTCTGCAGCATCATAACGTATGAGCCGTAGATAGGCACATTGGCAGAGACAAATATTCTCACGGTGCAGGAAATAAGCACATTGTTTTAAAAGGGAAAGAAGGGGAAAACTCAGATCTGCTCAGAGGTTCTGCATGGTTTGTTCCAACCTCAATGTGACACGTGTGACACGTCCATGTAGCCCGACCACTGCTCGGTTGCCCCTGCACCGCTTTTCTTGTCTTCTTTTTCCCCCAAGACAGGCTCTGTGATGGCATTTCTGCAGTGATGGGTACAGATTGCCCTGGAGAAGATGAGCTTGCATGGGAAGAACCTGCTGAGGAGTCTCCAGCTCTTGGTTATTGGAAACCAGCAGATTCCCAAACCCAGATTTTCCCTAGGGTGATTAACTCCATTCATTGGAATTAACTATGCTCTGCTGTTCCAAAAAAAAAAAAAGAAAAAAAGGAGAAAAATGCAGGAAATCTAGGAAACAGACAATACAGTCATGATCAGCAGGACCAGAAAGAATTAGATATACAAAAATATGTGTAACCTACTTATTGGTATGTAGGGAGAAGCCTCCTGAAATAACCAGAGCCAGAGATGTTGAATTATGTTAGTGGCTCTATGGGCACTAAAATGTGGCAGCACCACGTTAAAAGTGCCTGTTGCAAGAGAACATTGCATCTTTCCAGATAGTTTCCATTTATAGACTCACAAAGTAGGGAGAACTCATTTCTGCTCACAAAATAAGTTTTTAGATGAAATACCCTAGAAAAGCATCTCTTTTTTTAGATAAATACTGCCAGACTTAGGTATCTTTCCCACTCTCACACATTTAAGCAGCCAAATAGCAGACATTCCCCTGCTCTTTAGGAGATTTCATCTGTATTTTAATAAATCCATTTTTTGAACCCGCTTGACTGTTTCTTCCTGTGAAATAGCTTCTTAGGGTCAGCTGAAGTTCATTAGTAAAGACATATATGACATTTCAGAAGGGAGAATGTGCTGAACAGTTCTGCCAGAGGAATATATTTAAAGAGGGGGAAAAAAAGCCTTAATTTCTTAGGCTTTCCCTTTTTCTCTGCAAGTGGTGAATTATTTCACATTGTGGGGGAAAAAAAGCCATTTAAAGCTTTAGCAAAGAGGAAAACCTGGAGCAGCAGAGGTACCTCGTTGCTCCTTCATTTTTCATATCTATTCTGCACATCAGTGGCCACTACTTTTACACAGAAGGATTTGGCCCCTCTTTTTGCTGTCCAGCAGGTTTTGGTGCTTCCAGTAGCGCTCTAGCAAATTGTCCTGTTAAATCCACAGCAAACTGCAGAATAAATGTGTAGAACAACAAGATAAAGATGGTGGAATCAGTTGTCCCTGCACAGCATAATTAAACCCAATCTGACTTTGCACAAACAGCATTTAAGGAACTCTCTAAATACTTCTGCAAAAGTCTTAATTTTGACATTAAGCTCATCCGTGAACTTTCCATACAGAAATTATCAAACCTGAGTCATAACTTGAATTTGTTAACTGCAAATTATTATTTGGTTGGTTGACCTCTTAGTATTATCTCTCCATTTTTCCTTTGGTCAAATTCCAGGAACAAATTACATTATAAAAACAGCTTGAACTCCACTGCCTGTCACTTTTTCGATTAAATGTGATCATACATTATTTCTCCGTGCCACTGATGTAGGGGGAGAAAATCATTTCAAAAACGAGTTCTTGCACAACTGGGTGCAAATAATAGTTCTGCAAGCAGCTCCTTCCCTGGGGTAATATAATCTTTTACTTAGATTGAGGAAGGTACAGTTTTCTGACATATTTGGTCATTATTTTGCCTGAAAAGTGATACTGGGGATATTGGATATGAAGTTATCTCCTAGGTTCAGTAGCAGCTGTCATGGATGCACCATTATGGATGACACAGAAGATACGGGTTTAAATAGCATAAATTTCAGCAGACGCTTGTGCCGTGCCCTGTATATCATGTGCAATGTCCACGATAATGGCTATGGAAAAACCCATTGCAATCCCTTATGGCTCTTAGTTCACTCAGGATTTGGTGGTCCTAGTGTGAGACCTTCCCCACTGGCTCTAAGGTCCTCCAGAGCTTTCCCTGCGTTGTCCAGCCTAACCCTGGTCCAGGGTAGCCGTTGGCCATGGGATGCTGTAGGGTCTCCCATGCCACCATCCAACGCTGAGGACTTGCCCTGGATGCCCCAGTGCATGGCATTCCCCTTTGGAGCTCCTACAGCTCCATAGGAGCCACAGCAGAGCTGGAGCATCTTCCAACTCCAACATCTTCCCACTTTCCAGTGATAGGAAGCCAAAAATCCTGGCTGACTTGACTCAACTGGGCTTCAAGAAGACGACATCTTGCTGTGACGGTGCCCGTTGTGTCCTGGTCCCCTTGCTGGTCCAGGCTGCCCCATCTGATGTCTCTCAAGGTTAGGGTTACCATGAGATGAAGCCAGACCCCCTCTTAGTTTAACCAACCATGAGGTGAGTTTGCTACTTCCAATGCATTTTCAGGCAGGGATGGCATGAAGTCCTCTAATTCCCTCTTGGAAATAGATCATTCTTGAATAATTCTTGAATAACTGAATAATTCTTGAAGCTTTCTGAGGAGTTCTTTGCTATCCAAGCAGTATGGTTAGAAGCAGAACATTTTTTTGCTCTCTTCTGAATTAAGAGTTTTCTGAAGTTGATGGCAAAGAATTAATGGAATTTTCTGTCTTGAAATAATGGGAAGAAATTAATTGGTACAAGTGTAGCAATATTGTTTCTAAGGATCTCATTTATAAGCTCATAGGTGTCCTTCTAGTCCTGGAGTCTCCTAGCTGTGGGTTTAACATATTTGGTGGTATGGCCTTGAATTCAGAGCATTTCTTTTAAAAAAGTTGGACCAGGTGGCCCTAGTTGGCATCACTCTTATTCATTGCCTATGAATTGAGTTATTTTAGGTTACTTTTTAAACAAGCTCTTGGGGCTCTTGGAGGTTGGTTGTTTTGCTGTGACTGCTCCAAGTTTCAATAAATAAAGAACAATGTAAGATATAAAGAGCAACCATTTCATTTTGTCCTTTTTCGCGGAAATCTTTTGAAAAGTCTTATTAATTTGTATTCTAATGGACAGAGATTTCTGTAATATATTTATTTGAGACTTCCTATTTCCTCTGGACCTTGTCTCTGCTATCAGGATATTTTAGAAAAAACAGCCTGGTTTATCAGAGGCTTTGGGGAGATACAAGAATAGCAGTGGACCTTTATTTTTTTATTCTGCATTACAACCTGCTCTCTCAATTGCATCACTTGGTTGTCTACTATGTATGGAACCTATTTGACCCAAGTGCAGAACAGAGGAAGGAGATTTTCCCTGGGCAAAATCCTTGGAAAACATTCTGGCAAACCACTGGGTTGGCCCCTCCAAATGAAGCCAATTTGGTACAGCTGTAAGGCTGATTTCACTCAGTGATTCTGTCTAAAATATCACTTAAGTAGCTTTCTATTTAAAAGAAATAGAACAGGCTTGTGCTTGGCATTTTTTTCAGGGATATATGATCTTCTATAACTTGATTAGTTATTGGGCATTTGGGAGCTACCACTAACTGCTTTTGACAATTTACTACTTATACCTAGAAACAAGTGGTAATGGAGTGGAAACTGGTGAAACTGATAATGGGGTGGAAGCAGTTTCTGGTAGGGATGAGAAGGAGTGTGAGAACCCCACATTTTGAGGGGTTTCTCATTGCCTTCTCTTGCCTCCTGTCTCATATGCTAACGGTCCTGCAAGGCTACCTAAAAACGTACTCAGATCTCCCTAAAGGCACTAAAGTCTGCCTCATTTCCCTCCCTAAGGAGCTGCTTTGTGGCCTGAGCTGTGCCAAGGCACCGCTCATGGGATTTTCCCCACCCTGCTGCCAGTTAACTCTCTTATAACTTGGTTTTATTTTTGCTTTTTAGCATTTTTAGCTTTTAGAGCTTTCGTTCACCAATAGCTTCTGATATACTCAACTTCATCCCACCAATTTGGGATGGATTTCTCCTCCTTAGTATCTTTTGAATTTATCTAATACGTTCCTTTTTAGGCAAATCATTCAATTAAGTATTTTTCCTTGTGTCCAACCAGGGCAATTGCTGGGGTCCCTGCAGTTAATGTCAGCAGATACCTGAGAACAAGGTATAAAAAGGCCATAGCTGAAGTGGAGGATGTTTCCATGCTGTACTATATTTGCCATTTCCCTGTTGTAGCATTCCTCACATCATGTGCAATAGCCCTGTTACTTCATTGTTTTAAAATTTAGAGGCTTTTGTTTCCCAAACGAAAGCCCGTGTTTACAATTGCTCATTATGGTGCTGATTTAATTGCATGACTCCTCTCATTGTGAGATTGAATGTGGCCATTCTGCTATAAAAATGCTGCTGGAATAATGTAAATGGCCGAGCCTTGGTTATTCCGAGGTATTTAAAATTCTGCTGCTGTTGCCATAAGCCGGAGCCAGTGGGTTATTTCTCATGGACAGCCAGAACATCCTTCTCTTGGGGGTTTTATGGACAGACTGTATGAAATGATAATGCAATGAATGGGGCACCTGCCATATCCTATCAGCTGCCTAAATCGGCTGTTTCGGACAGAAATTCAATACAGCAGAATGTGTTTCAGATGGATTTTCAGGAACAAGCTGCAAAGAGGAATTTCAAGAGTCGTCTTGATATGTTTGCACTGAGATAGCTTTAAGGACACGTTGATTCAGTAAAGATGTAGTTAAGCTGCCCTCAGAATCTTCAAAATAAAGATGACTTTGGTACTGAGAGGAGCTAAGAAGAATATTGTATTATTATATTTGATTATGATAGTGCTCAGAAGCCTTAGATACTTCACAATCTATCGGATAAAATATTGCCGTTTTATAGAGGAAGAAATGGATTGCCTGGTTTTTGAGAGCATTTTGAGGATGGAAGAGAATGTTTTGCATGCAAAAATAAAATCCTTCCCGGTAATTTTATTTTTATGCAAAATAAGTGCAGTGGGGCTATATAAGTAGGTTCTTGTGTGTTATTATTTTACCCAGGAACCAGCAGTATTTGGAGAATTCAGCCACATTAGTCTGGAGCTGGGTTTGCTGGCAGGCAAATTTGTAAAAAATTGGCTGCTTTACTACACACTGTCAAAAAAATGATGCTGACGGCATCACCGGTGCAGCTTCTTGCCCCAGACTTGGGCTTTTTTTTGATGTTTTTCTTCCTGATGCTATTTTCTAGATTCCAATATCCTTTTTAAGGTTTTGGATCAAGCGTTTGCAGAGCAGAGCTGCTTTTGCTGCTCTTCGACGTCTTTGGACATCTGTCTGCCCTACCCCATTTCTGGATTTCCTGAATCTTCTGTAAGCAAAACTCATCTGAGACATCAATATCTTCTAAAAGAGCGTGATGGAAATCTGTGAGCATCAGAAGGGCATAAGTTTTCCTGGTACAACCAACCTTCTGCCCCCAGCAGCCTGGATCCCTGTCCAAAACCCAACCTGCTGCAGCAGACAGAGCCCAAAGTTTCCTAACTTACCTTCCACAAAGAGCCTTAACGATCCAGAAAATTAAGATTATCCACATTTTGTCAATGAAGAGATACTTTAATTTTAAATGTTCAGACTTTGTTTCCTCCGCAGCCTTTAGCATAAGCATTAACTTTTGTCCCTAAATATCTGGTGCACGTCCTTTCCACCATCCTTGTCTTTGCAAGTGTATTTCTGACTCTGAGAGGCTTAAGCAGAGCAGAAATGTGTTATTTCCTACATTAAGAGGACGTGTACAACAAAATGTGACACTATATAACAACGTCAAAGGAATTAGATGCTCTTACTGAGCTGCTCTTGCTGCGAGGAAGGAAATCCAGCCCCCTGGTTTGCAATAAATGTATTTTCTGATGTCACTGCAGTGCATGAGCTCGTCTCCTCCGGTATCGCTCTGCTCCATCCTATGCCTCTGTTATTCCGTGTGTCTCCTACTTGGCTGAACGGTTCATGTCCGCATATGACAGAGTTAAAATAGTCATTTTTCTACTTTTTTCTACCTCTCCCCCTAATTTGCACTAATAGGGAGCTTGGTGACTGCTTCTAAGAATGTTTGATATTACAGTTGTCTTTTTTTCTGCATAAAGTGCATTCTAGCATTTCTTTCTAGGCGCTGAGTGGCAAAATCAGTGGGGAAAACTTGTGTTTCTAATGCTCCCAGCCCTTTTCCGTGATGGCTTGATTACTGCCCAAAAGCAAACACCCTCAGGGGGCTGGTCCTTTCGCTCCTTTTGTGGGTGTTAAACACAGGCTGTTGTATCCCCGGAGTCCCAAATTCGGGTTATTAGCCCGAATGTACATTAGGAAGCTGTAAAGAGCGTCTCTGTGTATTGCTTGGAATTGGTCACGTTCACTTGGTTAAATTACAGCTTATTTTCGAGGATTTTTTTATATAGAATTAATCTTGATGGAAAAAGGTACGAGCGAGATGGTTTCTTCTTCCATATAATGTGCATGAAGATGTGCAAACACTTTTTTCTTGCATTTTCTGGCTTTCCTCTCCATTCTTGCATACGTTATTCTCATATTGCTCTTCCACTTAGAAGTTTTTATAGTGGAAGGCACATTTAACACAGTGGTGTCTTATGGGCTGCAGCCGTTCCTGCTGCCCAAGCTCTGGAAGAAGGGTGGGAATAAGGTTTGAGGTCTAATGTTGCAAGATATCACAATGCCAGGCTAAATTTGAACTCGAAGAGATACATTTGTGAGAATCCACTGTTAACGCGAGAGATTCAGTGGCGGGGGAAGAATAAGATGCTGTTTTACAACTTACTCCAATCATATGGCAAACGGATCCTGCGGATGAGCAGAGATGGGGTAGAACTGAGCATAAAAACAAGAGCAAGAAGGAGTTTTGCAGTTATTTTTCAGTGATTTCTTATAAATTTAAACCCCCCAAATCCAATATTTTTTTAAAAACTACCAAGACATTTGGGTGAAAAGGGAGTGGATTCTCAGAAGCATTTCTGAAATAGCTGGGGGAAGCGGAGTGCTCTGCTTGCAGTAGCAGGGAGCTTTGGCTCATAACGTTTCCAAGAACTTATCCGTTTGCAAACAACGTAAAGACTTTATGTTTCGTAGTTTTTCTTTATTGCTTTATTTTATGCAAATATTCCGGGTAGGAAGATGTTGCCAGATGGAGATGCGACAGTGGCGGAATTCTTCCTGGCACTTTTGACAGCATAGATAATGCTACTTTATATAGACTATGATAGCATAGATAATGCTGAATGACTTTATGCTGATGCTTTGCAGGGGGATTCATATTTTATAGCTGCTTTGAAAGGCAAATTAAAAAGGTTTCCAAAAACCCTTGCCCTTTAGAAATACAGGAGTGCAAAGAAGTCTTTGGCTACCTTAGTGTTGTCATGGGTCATGTATAAGGGGATGATCTTTATGGTGTGAGATGCAAGCTGGGGATGTGAAAACACCACTTTTTTTTTTGCAGGGGGCTTTGAGCTTTGCTTGTCACTGAAATCCATTGATTTTTTTTCAAAAAAAAAAGTTACTTTTTTTTGCTATTGGCCACCATATCCCAGTCCATGCTTCAGCACTGGTGCCTCTTCTGGCATGGCAATAAACCTCAACGTTTAATGGTCAGCAAACCGCAGTATAATCCACAAATTGGAAATCTCTGCATCATATCCAGAATAGCAAAGAGTTTTGAAGGGTGCTGAGGGCAATAGAAGATGTGAGAGTCCCGGGGCTGGCGTTCAGCCATGGCAATAAATTGCAATTGGTAATTTCCTCTTATAGTGCCAAATCATGGTTGGATTTTCAGTTTAATTTATAAGGCAAGCATTTCCCTGGTGCATAAGGGGCATTTTACTTGCTGGAAATATTAATGTTCCTGGTGTGCTTACTTTTACAGTCACCATATACTGTTTTAGTATAGTGTAGTCAATTTATGTGTGCAAATTGTTTTGAAGTCAAAACTTGATATATGAGAAAATAACTTTCTAGGTAGCTAAGGTGGAGTTGCATTAGTGGGCTGAGCAGCAAAAAATATGGGGTACTCTTTACCTGGCTCATTAAAAAAATAAAATAATAAAAAACATTGTGTATTTTCTGCCAAATGGAGGATGAGAGGAGGAAAGGAAGCTCTTTAGAGGTGCCCATTGAGCACTCATAACATCCCTAATCACTGTCACTTGTGGTCACTTCCTACCCTTAAAGCAGGACAAATTCCATTAATTCCTTTCATATCCCTGCGCAGAGCAAGGGGAGGAAGGGCCCGTGTGATCACATCGTGGAAAGGCGGCAACTCCTTAAATTATTTTTCCCAACAAACCCGTTCCTTTGCGCACCCGACTGCCCTCGGCTAATCCGAAACCAATCGTGCTGCATCCGCGGCACATCCAAGGCGTCGGAGATAAATTAGGGATCACCATCTGGTGGAAAGATCCCCTTAAAGTTGCTCTATCCTCTTAATTAAAATATTCTGTAATTAAAAATGGGCATGGGAAGAAGTGCGGTGTCAATTACCTTGGTGAAGGCGGTTTCGGCCCTTTGGATGCTTTGGCACCAGCTCACCCCAACAGCAGCCTCTTCTTCACCTCGCACCTCGTTAATGCAATTTTCTTCCCTTTCCTCGTTTGCTGCCCCTATGGGATGAGCAGAAAGAGTGTCCGAGAAGATGGATCATTGGGAATTCATTTGGAGGAAGCGAGATTAAAATGTCCTTATTCCAGGAATAGCTGTATTTATTGTTAGTGGTACCAGAGTCGTGGAATAAATGACTGCGGTATCATAGCCTTGAGACAGGTTTTTAACAGCTGGCAGATGGGATTTATTCATTCATAAAATGCTGATTTATAGTATTTGGGAAAAAATGACAGAAAATATTAAAATTCAATTCATTCATCAAGTATCACGGTGGAAACAGCAGGTCTGTTCAGTGAGAGATAGGGGAATTAGAGCTGCTCAAAGCAAAGCTGCTGCAGTTTAATGGCACTGCTAGAGCAGAAAGGTTTGAGCATGGAGTTGTATTTGTTCAAGTGACCCTCAGGTTTTAGACACCTTCCCTGTGCTTCCTGTCCTGCAAACAGCATCCTATGTTCCCACTGCAAGAGAGGGAAAAAAAAAAAAAACATTCATCAGGAATAATTTTAGAAATATTCTCATTTTTGAGTTTTCAATTCAGTTACTTCATGCCTTTAAAGCTGGTGGTTTCAGCTACGACTTTAACTGCCAGAGTTTATATTTAGGGTAGCAGCATAATTTGTCTGTGCTAAGATAACTAGCAGATAAATCTTGTGTGATTGGCAAAACACTGGGAGAAGTTATTGCATCTAAGAATAGCTGTTGCCTAAACATGCAGAAGCTAAAAACCAAATCAGGAATTGAGCTGCTAAGGGCTTGGTAGAACCGATGGGTTTAACTTCGGAGTGATGCCAGGTAGGGAATCCCGACCATGGGAATGGAAAACCTTGATCCATGCTGGGGCCATGCAGAAGGGAAATATGGGGTTAAAAAATGGGGATACAGCAGCGAGGGCCTTACCGGAGATCAGGAGGTCCCCAGGGTGTCTATGAGAGGCAGGTTTGGGTCTGGGCAGGTTTGGGATGCAGGATGCGCCTGGTGTTAGCGAGTATATAAAATATATAATAATATAATAATAATATATTATTATTCTATTATATATATATTTATATTTATTATAATTATTATATTATACAAATAATATAATATTTTAAATGTGAAGAGCAAGTCAGCCTATACGATTATATTGAGATGAATAAAAAACCCTTTCTCTGGTCTCTCGTTCTTTCTTAAAATGGGAATGTTGAGCCTATGAGGCTGGATGGAATAAAACATGCATCAGAATAAGCTCATCCAGGATTCCCAGCTCCCAAATCTAAAAAAAAATTGTATTTCCATAAGATGTTACAATGTTTATTCATTTGCTCTTTACGAGTATTTTCAATGAGCACAGCACTGTCTTTTGGAGAAAGCTGATCCAGTCCTGGACATACTCCTGATTTTTCTTTACACGTGATAAGTCCATTGCACCCAAGGATGTGCTAGTGGGGCTGCTGTTGAGCAAAGGACACAGTTTTGACCAATTCAGAGAGTTTTGGAGAGAAAACTGCAGGCATGAGCAGCCCCCGCTCGTTGAGCAGAGCAAAAGCTCTCTGCTTGCCAGGAGCCACCACGATAACTGCAGGGAAGGGGTGAAATTTCCATCAGGAGGGTAAGGACAAGCTGATGGGTTATCCTGTGATTAAGTAATTAAAAGCTGCTATCGCTAAACCCTGGCGGAGGATGAATTAAGTGGGAACCTGGAGGAGGAAGGAGCCGTGAGGTCCTTCCTCCAAAACCATCCATCCAAAAGCCGAGGTCATGAGTGCACAAACTGTTAATGAGGATCTGGAAGCTGTGAAACTTAATTAAAGCCACATTGCACGGGATGAGGAGCTTAAATCAAGCAGCTTCAGCTGCAGAAGAACCCAGGGACTGGGTGTTCAGGGAACACATGGATGGAACTGAGGTTGGTGGCTGGTCTTTCTTGTGGTTTCCCAGGGATTTCCTGGGATTTTCCAGGGATTTTCCACAGAAGAACTTTGAGATGCTTGGAGGGCAATGTGGGGCCAGAGCTGCACTTTTATGAAGCCATCTCATTAAGTGTTTATTAAGCCACTTCCTATGGACGAGGAGTGTAAGCTGGATGTGGCTGCTGCATCTGACTTGTCTCATGGGAAGAAAACGAAGGTTTCAT
>JAWLRI010000953.1:527702-538709 GCA_034781795.1 Crypturellus tataupa | reverse complement strand
GCACGGTGTTAGCTGCTCTATTTCAGAGGATAAACTGCTGCTAGTGGTGACTCATCCCTCCTGCAGCAATAATTAGAGTTCAACGAGGAAGGGTATAAGGGAAGGGTATAAGGGAATTGACTCAAGAGTGTTTACCCTGAAGGCACCTGACAGGATGTAGAGCATGTGGGAGATGTGTTTTCTTTGGAAGACTTTTTTAGAAAGAAGTAGATTGACTAATGCAAGCCAAATGGCATTTATATATATACACACACACACATATTATATATAAAAGAATCTCAAACCAAATCTTCCAAGTTGCTCTAGTATCTAACTATTCCCCATCTAAAAATCTTAACTTCTACACTGTTTTTTTTCTTATTTTTGCTTATTTAGCTACATAAACTGGTGAATAACTGTCTTTGCCTGACTTTCCAGGGAAAGGATCTTAATTCCGCAGTATGTGGAGTGCAAACCTTGGTTCAGCAGTCTGTACACAGCAGAGATTGGTGATAAAACGTGTTCGGCCTTCGTTGGTGGTGGCTGCACATCTGTAACGGTGCTTGTGGTCTCCACCATAACAACAGCAATAAATAAAGGCTATTAGGACTGTTCTTTTCATTATCCCGTGATTTTATAGCCTATGGTGTCTCAACCACCCATGCATAAAATAGACTGATATTCATTGTAATTACTGGAAAAAAAAAAACTGCTCTTAATTCTCGTGACGTGAAGCTGGAGCTTAACAGGCTCTCAAGTCCTGCAGGGTCTAATAGCACCGGTCGGATGGTTTACATTAGTGCAGAGGGAATGGTTGGGAATGTGGGATCAGATGGGATCTGGGGTTTTCCCTTGCCATCACGAGCGCGGATCAGCAGAGAGGCTGTGACTAATGTTCCATACCTACGTGAAATGGTGCAATTTCTTGTTTTTCTGCCTTCAACATCTCTCAGTTATTGGTATTTTATGAAAAAAGTGATGTCTAACCATACATAAGGGATGTGGGGACGTACGTTAAGGAGTTTATCTTAACCGTTATGCATTTAAATGGTCCCATTAGAGTGGACATGCTCTCCCCTCTGCCAATAAAAAGTGGTTTTAAGGGAGCAATGTAGGTTCTTCCAGGAATTATTTTTGCTATATCAAAGCTTAATCTGCTGCTCGTTTTATGAAACGATGATGAATTTATACAAACGAGGCAGCCTGCAGCTTAACCTCTGTGGATGTATGTGTGTATTTTGTGTGATTACCACGTGGTGTTATTATATATATACTATTACAGACCGTGGAATAAATGAGTTTGCAACAACTCAGGCCCTCGAGGCACCACTTTGCTGCTGGCTTGTCCCTTGCAATGAGGGCCGGGTAGCTGCGGTGTCTGCAGCAGGGTTTATGCAAGCTGCTATTCTGTCCATCAAAAATAGCAGCATTATATATAATGTTTTCCTGGAATGGCTTTTGGATGTGATAGCATCATGAGCTGGCATGGAAAAAGGCAGGACACTTAATGCCTCCAGTATCCAGCGCTGTGTCTGAAGGAGTCCGAAATATTAAGGCAACTTTCAAGTATTGAGGCAACTCTTAAAGTATTAAAATGGTCTCACAACAAGTTATAAGGGCTAACAAAATACTAATAGCGTAATATTTTGTTTGCTGTGAGATATGCGGTGCCTGTTGGAGCAGGTCTCATAGGGCGCCAGTCTCCTCTCGGATACCAGTGGCTCTTGCTCATTAGATAAGTAATTACATTAAATGAACACTCTGCCCATTAACCTAACGCTGCTGCGGTGGCCGGTGCCCATCGCCGGGTCCCTGTCCCCTTCCAGGCTGTGGGTCTGGGCGGGAAGGGTGGAAGATCCTATGGAGAAGGGTGGAAGCTCCTATGGAAACCTGCGCAGGTGACTCGGGGGCCTTGGCTGGCCAAGGCTGGGATAAAACGCTAAAGGACAGGGGATAAAATGCTAAATTAATATTCCCTAGGGATCTGTGGAACATGTATTCTTCCAAGGAATGAATTAGACCTATAGAGAGGGGCAGAAATGTCCCTGGCACGTTAAAATTGCTTAGATCCTGCAAGGAAATAAGCAGTGGTCCCAGAAATTCAGCTACTAGAAATGCTTGAAACCAGCCCCGCGTGCTGAATACTGCTGAAAAATGTTAGCTTAAAAAAAAAAAAAAGTGTATTTGCTGACTCAGTGTTTTACAGCTGAACTGAGCTCGCTGATCACCTCAGATCACAAGCAAATTAAATATTTATATCTATCCCATCAAACCTAAGAATAGATCAGTTTAGCACTGGGGCAGAAGGGAACATGCACTTACAATAAGGTTTTCTAATCTCCTGTATCTTACAACCTGATTATCACTTGCTAAAATAATGTTGTTTTATTGATTAGATTTGCATCAGCTGAAAGCTGTTCTGTTTTTTTGTGTGTGTGTGTGTGTGTTTTTTTTTTTTTTTCTGTCTAATTACCCTGATAAATTCCAGAGAGGCTGTAGAATAAATTAGATCTGGAAGCAGATTTCTTTTTCCTTTAAAAATTTGGCGCTGCTCCAGGCTTGAGCAGAACATTACTTTGTCTGTGCAAAGACTTCAACACTCTGCATTCCAACATATTATTATTGTCATTAACTGATTACTGTGGAGCAGGGTGGGTTTTCTTTTGGAGCTGCTCTGTTTCTGTTATGGAACAAAAGGTTTCGTGTTCCCAGATCCGAGCAAGAGGATTTCTGCTGCTGCTGGTGCAGAATGTGGCAATCTGACCCCATTTTCTGCAGGGCCCTGGGGGATATAACAAAAATTTCCCTGCAAATCATGGGCACCTTCCTCCCAAGGACCCGAGCAAGTTTCCCCTCTGTTTTGCTCCTCTAACTAAAGCTCTCTTGCTTTTCTCACCTCAAAACTTCAGGTAAAGCAAACGCCCTGAGGATTTCTTGTGAACAGGCATCATCATGTCCACCTAGCCAGGAGCAGCAGTAAGGATAAGTACCATGAAAAAGGGTGGATTCACATAGTTGTCTTCCTAGGTTAAAATTGATTTTTCCCCTGCAGTTTAATACCCTTTAATTATCTCCTTATGAGAAAAAGGGTTTCCCATTTGGTGCAGCTGGACTCCTAATCAAGCTTTCGGCTGCTCCTGGTTAATAGGATATATATGTTCTGTTAATAGGATCTATATGTGCTTTACGTGACAGGATTAATGCAGCACTTACAATGCCTCATGTACAAAAATGAAAGGGAAAGTCATCTTTTATATCCTCGTGTGTGATAATTCTGGTTTTTAAAGTTTCTGTTTGTTTGGATGCTACTACTAAACATCCAAGCAAGCCCTGCACAAGCTCTTGGTAAAGGAGCATGGAAGGGAGGAGAGGGGAGCATCTCAAATCATATAACATATAAATAAAAATTATATCTATAGCTATTGCAGGAAAATATATATATATAACAAACCTTTACGAACATATAGCATTAATGGAGGATTTCCAGCTGACACCAGAATACAGAAATACCGAAATTTTCCAAAAAGCAGAGATGCTGACCTGGCTTGTCAAGTGCAGGCAGCTCAACACCGCACAACAGTCTTTGCCTACATAAAATTGAGAAGAAATAGCCATCATTTGTGCAAAAGGAGTTACTGAAAACCAAATGAGCCTTTTAATTTTATCCCCAGTGTTTTTCACAGAGCAAAAAAATGGGAAGAAATGGATGAAAACAGGCATTATCTCACTTTTTTTTTTTTTTTTTTTAGTGGGATAAGTGGAAGCTGCAGCAACTTCTTGCCTGGCTAGAGCACCTGGCACTGGGATCATGGGGAAGCTGGTTGTTCCTGTGGGCCCCATCTGTAAGGTTGTGTCCAGCTCCTGTTAAAATGCCACAGCAATTGAGTTTCAATTGATTTTTCTTATATGAAACTATAACAAAAATCAATCAGGTGGGAAAAAAATGTCTTTCATAAGCAGGGACCTTAGCAATACACACATTAGAGCAATGTTACACTGCTAATCTTCTGAAAACCAATTAAAGACCCAAATTAAGATAGGTTTTAGATATAAGCTACAACCAGAGGTGAATTCACATAGTCTATGCCTTAAAATGGATTTAATGAAAGAAATGTCACTGCAACATGTCATGGGTAATGTAGGGGCAAGTAAAGCACTTGTTGGCTTATGTTTGCATTTCAAATGGAAAAGACGGATCCTCTGGGGATGGGTTTCCAGGTGTTTTGTTTCTCAGTGTGATCGGCCAGCACTGGCCGTTCATTTCTACCTGCTCTTTTGGATGCATTTCTGTTGGGCCATGGGGGAAGGACAAGGTTATGTGGAAGATTCAATTTGCTCTTAATGGGCAAAGTGAATCGCACTCATTAAAACGGCAACCAGTGATTTCCTTGGGCCACATTAATCTTCAGAAATAAAGCTGGTTCCTGTGGAGCTGCAGAAGGGCAAATAGTCAAAGGAGTAGTTCTTAAAATAAGTTTTGCTTAGAATAAGTTTTGTTTTTTCTTAAAATAAGTTTTGCTTTTGACTTTAGGAGAATAGGCTTAAATCAACTGTGATGTGTCCAGGCAGTCACTAAGGGGGTAAGTGGCCACCTTCCTCCTCGGACACCTCATTCCCGCTAGGAAAAGACGGAAACAGGGTCTGGCAAATGTCATCCGCAGCAGAAAAGTGAGGTACAAACAGAGGGCAATTTATCTGTTTACTCCAGGGCACCGGTGCAGGAGATCTAGTGGGAGGTGGCAATTAAGAGCTGCAAATATCAAGTGAAGCAGCAGAAAGAAGCAGCGTGTTGATTCCCTGTGTATTAAAACTATGTGGAGTACAAAACCCAAATCATTCACCTCTCGAGACAAATTACTGAGCATTATCATTTTAGTGACCCGTTCTACTCGCCGTCATTGAGCGAGGGGCATTATCCACACACAGCAAATTAGGGATTCCTGTTTAAAGGGAAATTTATGACAGCCTAACACATAATTTACATATAATCACAAGTAATAGTACTGAAAGTTCCCTCAGCTGTTAAAAAAGGGGGAAACAACTGTTTTAAGAGCGTGAATTCAGACAGTGCTCAGCAAATCGCCTTGCTGTGGGGTTCTCCAGAACAGTTTTTGGAGGATGCAGGACGATGCTCAGATCTTTCCGTAGAGCCCAGCACAGCTGGAGATGCCGGGGTGGTTTCTATCCATGCACAAGCACTTTAGTGGGGTTAATCCCATTAGCAAGCAAAAATTTTTCCTTCTCTCTCTCCCTTCCCCATCTGCTTGCTTGGCCCCTATGAAGATTTACTCTTTCCCATGCACGTCAAGCGAGGCTCGAGCTAATGCAATTAGCGGAGCTGTAACGAAGGCAACATCTGCACAGGAAGAGCTGCAGTTTGTAGTGTTGTCACGGGCAGGAGCAGTGTCAGGCACCTCGATGCTCATTAATGGGGTCTCCCCTTCCAGTCCCCCGTCCCTTCGGAGCCGCACGTTCAGCCGTGTGCAGTATTCCACCATGCAAATCCCCCTTTTACTTACACCTCTGAGGCAGGTGCCCAGTTGTTAAAAGAAAAAGGAAGCAAGAAGGGGGAAATATGCCCCGTGTAAACATTTGCATTTTAATTTTCTTTTAATTTCGCTCTGCCTGCTGTGTGTTTACCAAGGCGTGCAGCAGCCCGTGCTAACAGTGCGAGGCGGCACCGTTAACCGTGCGCCAGCTGCTCCCGGGCTGGTTCCGAGCACCACGACAGGGAGAGACATCTCTTTGCTTTAATAACTAACGCCTCAACACAAGGAGCGGTGATGGAAAGGCCCTTGATAAAATACTGCCTGGGAGCTCGTTAGCTGAGCAGGCTCCGTGCAAAGCGGAAGAGCCGACGCTCAATCTTGTGCTCAGAGAGCCCCGAAATGAAGATACTCAGCGGGAGGTTAATCCTAGGGATTGACTTTTCCCATGATGAGTTTGTGGATGCCTGGTGAATTCCCAGATAAACTCTTTGCGCCCGTGTCCACAGCTGTGGAACGGCGGGATGCTTAGAGGTAGGTCCATCAGGAGGATGAGAGCATCCACCCACCATGGGCGGTGCTGGGACTCAGCATGGCTTGTCCATGGTTAAACTCAAAAGTGAGTGGAGGGTTTAAATTTATTCCTCCAAAAGACAGGTTATATAATAGGAACAGGTTGAGTTTCATCACTTTCTGATACATGAAACATATATATCACCCTACAATTCAAGGTTACGGGGTAAAGCGAGGAGTGTGCAGAGGAAGCGGGAGAAGGTGCTCCGGGCGGCTCCTGGTGATGGAGCAGTAAGGGCTCGCTCGCCCTCGGGCTGGCATTTATCTCACTTACATTCAGACTGGTAAAAATGGGATGTCTAGCCCTGTTCCAGACTGTGGGCAGGGGAGATGGATGGCTCTGGAGAGCTCCATCCCTCCCGGGACGGATGCTGCGGAGAGCAGTGACGGATTATCCTACCAAACTGTCAGCTTCAGAATGAGACAGCTTAGAGGAGGCACTGTTATCTATAATAACGTTAATAATGCTGAGGGCAGCATCATTGTTTGAAATCCTGAGCACAATTTGGAGAACCTAGTGAAGAAGAGTGAAGAGTAAACCAGGAGTAACCCAGGTGCTCCCCAGCAGAACCATCCATCTCTTCCATCCATTATCCTTCACCCAGCCTTACCTTTTGCTTCTCTTTTATTCACCTTCGCTTGAGCAAACGTGCTCAGTTTATGGTTTGTTCGGGGGTTTTGTTGTTGTTGTCAAGTCACTTCAGGCCCTCAAACGCTCAGGCAGACTCCAAAGGTTGTTCTTAGTGCATGAGATGACTCATTTTCATACAGAACTTGCACTTGGTATCGCAGCTGTGACAAAGGAGGAGAGGAAAATGAAAAGTATGAAAGGATGTCATGTAGGGAATGTTAGGGTATAAAAATCATCTTAAAATTGTGCATCTATTCAGCTGAAGGCAATGCACATCTTGACAGTGCTGCCAGGGTCCTCCAAGGGTGCAATGACACAAGGTCCTGCCAATACACGTCACCCTCCTTTTAGCTGCAACCCTGCACTCTCCGACCCTTTCAACCCAGGGAAATTCTTAACATGGGCCCCAAAGGAATGTCTAGAGGAAAAATGCAGAAAATGGGGTGGGAAAGGCTGCAGTCTTGGAAGCGAACTGTGTGACCAGCCTGTGCAATGGCCCTTCTGAATTCCAGTCACCTTCCCCCAAAACTTAGTGCTGATTTAAGGAACTCCCTTTATGATCTGACAAGTGTCCTCATCCTCTGCGTTTATTTTGATTTTGTAGAGCTATCAGCCATGCCTTTATTGCTCCCAAGGAGTAAAATATCTGTTACCGCCAGAATTATAAATCTCCCTGTAACGGGGGCTATGTCATTTTGACTATAGATCCCTTTAGTTATCATCCAAAAGTGCTGTCATATCACACTGAAAATTAGGGGACTGATGTGCAGGGCTTTGCTGACTGTGCCTATTATGTGCACCTGAGGAAAACACTTGACTCCCCAAACTATTAGACAGTTAGGAGGAGTTCAGAGAGAAGTCAGCAATTGATGGTCCCTAGGATCTTGTTCCTCAGCTTTATATGAGGAAAGAGAATAGAAATGGAACCATAAATCCAGGGAAGTCCTAGAGCAGGGTACGCTTGGATGGGGAGGACCTCGGGAGGTCACGGCTCAGCTGACCAGGGAGGCAGAAGAAAAGGATGTGCTCACGTCCCACGCTTGGCAAAGATGGGCAATTCATGGGCTTTCCATCATTGCTTTTTCTCATTGCTGGAAAACAGCTAGAATAGCCCCGGATGCTGTGGGCTTTTTGTTTTTGTTTTCTGTTCCATGTGCTGCACCTGGGTACAGAGGGGGAGCACCCATTTCTCAGAGTCCAAGGAGATGATCTAAAAATTTCCCCTTCATTGCTCAATAGCGTCTGACATGCAAGAGGGATGAGAGGTGGGATAAGAAATGTGTCACTAAGCTCCCCCTTCCCCAGTTCCTGGTGAGAGCTCCTTAATGGGCAGCAAGGCCACGGCTTGGACACCGACACTACCTCAGGGTCCCAATGCTGAAGGGATTTAATGGAAATAAAAGGAGGTGGATTTGGAGTTAATTGTGATTGCTCCTTCTGTTTTATGTTCTCATACAGTCATTAATTTTATTATCTCTCTTTTGCTTTGCTTGTTCTTTTAGTTTTATATGGGTAAATGAGGCCGGGGAGTATCCCAGCCTTGCAGAGGCAGCAACAGGGTGAAGCCTCTTGGCGGTCGCTGGACCCGAGGGGCTGCGCGTGTGGTTGAGTTTGGAAGGGGTCTCTGGATATCTAGTCCTACCCTCTTGCTCACGCAGGGTCATTTAGAGTGGGCTGCCCAGAACATTATCCAGATGACTTCTCAATATCTCCAAGGATGGATATTCCACATTATCTTTTCATAGGAGTAGGATTTTGACACTGGGCTCTTATTTTTGCAGTTTAAGGTGTGATAACAACCACTGAAACTCAAGCCAGGCCAGGAGAAACTTTGCAGAATCATTTAGTGATTCCTCACATTTATTGAGTTACCGCACAGTGCAAGAACCACGGTGCTGCTCACGTCCCTGCAACCTGCCTAGCTAATTGCAGAGCCTGGTTTGCACCCTGTTGCACCCTGGCACCTCCTCTGTGCAGGGACACCTCCAGGTAAAGCTCTGCTTTAGTCTCTCAGAGGATTTGTGGGGCTAATGATTTTAACAGCAGACCTTTGTGCTCAATCAAACTATAGAAACACTTGGCTCAAAATTAAGCAAATGTGAAATTATTAAATGGCTCATTATCGGAGATGAATGAGCATGAAGAGGGTCATCATCCTCATAACACATCCAGGTGGTCACATACATCTCACAGCCCAGAACAGGGGGGAGTCAACACACGTCCTGCTTGTGCTTGAGAAATCGCAGAAGACACGTCTCAGCTGGCCCCCTTCACGCAGAAAATAACTTAATTAATGATGGTTTTTAATCGGGCTGCTTTATAGAGACCCCGCTGGTACAAATGAAGATCAAAGCACACTTACAATGAGAGGGCTTCGGTGAAACATATGTCTCTTGTAGTACTGGAAGGGCAGGAGCGTGCAGAAGCAGCAATGTTCCTGGCACTGGCGCTGTCAGATTCAGGGGTTCTTGGGGCCCTTCATCTGCTCTTTTCAAGACCGTGTTTGCACAGCTCTATTCTCTTAAGTCCTTATTTTCTCTCTGGAACATTACTAAAGCAAAGAAATATGAATAAATTAAACACAATGTTAATTATTTACCAGCATGAAGATCCTCTTCCTGAAAACTCAGCACCCTCCTCAACATCATCTGCAGCATGGCTCTTGCTTTATTTTTTACATTATCCAGCATTTCTTTCAATTTTTAATTCCCTTCCCACACCATTTAATAATTAATCATCTTTCTCTTCAGTACTTTTTCCAAGCAGAGCTGCAGAGAGGCCTCAGAGAAAAGGCAGTTTTCCTGGTATCCAGCAGCTCCTGGTCTAATCCTGCCTCTGATGCGGCCTTTGCCCGTAACCTCAGTTTCCCACCCCTGGACAGCCCTTGAGGGGACAAGTTGGGGCCGTATCTCAGCTGACAATAAACTCAACAAATAATAATAAACAAAATAATCTGGTCTAGGCCTTCCTTGTGCTGCTCAGGGGCTCCTCCTGGAGACCCATGGTTGAATATCTGGAGTTGGGATGATGTGTCTGGGTGCTCAACACTGCTGGATGTGGGGCTAGTTGGCTTGTCCTCTTGGCCACCACCCCAAGGGTCCGGGCTGGCTCCGCACTGGGTCTGGTTCCATGTTGATCCTTCTCATGGACAGGACTTTCCATAGGGTTTTTATGCACTACTTATAATAAGCCAAAAGCAGAAAAACTGGGGAAAACCGTGACTAGTTTTGAATGGGCTTGGAAGACCATTATGTGCTGAGCCCTTGTTAAAGGTCAGGCCTGTCCTGTCCAACCTCTGCTGGAATTGCTCTTTTACCCCATTGCCAAGGATTTCTGTTGTGAATTTGTCCTTCTGTTTGGAAGTTCGCTCTGTGCCTGGTCCTGCTTTTCCCCGTCTATCTCTTCTCATCCTCTGTTTGCATTCTCTCTCCTACTGTTTATCATCTTTGCCACCACCTCCCCCCAGTGATTCTGTCCTTTCACCTATTTTTTTTATCATTGATCCTGCTGCTATTTTAGCTTGGTTTTCACTCTTGAGGCTTCTTAGTGGTGCTTCCTACCAACAGGCCATGCTGGAGCTATTTTGCAGCCAGTAAATTTTTGTGATATTTGCGTATTTTCAGCAGCAGATGGACCTAGAATGCCAAATTCAGGTTTTGTTTTCCTTTTTTATTTTTATTTTTTAAAACGTGGCTTATTTGCTTTTGCTAAGGATATATTCTGATCTCTGCAAATGAAAAAAAAAATATCTGGAATGACATTTCACCTATATTTTCTCATTTTCTCAAAGTGTTTAATGAAAGTATTTTTCTTTATCTCTTCTCAAAAGGGATAATAATTTAAAAAAGGCTTTAGAGGATATCACTGCATCTGTGCTCATCCCAGTGCTCAGTAAAGCACTGCTGTAGAAAAGGTTCCTTTTTGTATAGTTTTTGCTACTCAACTGCAATAGCAAAACACAAAGCAAATGTATTTAATACATCGTTTCTTCCAGGAGGGAGATACTTACCTAAACCCATGCTTGAGCAAGGTTTTAAACCCCTCAGCACAGGAAGGACACGTGTAGCAGGGCACCGGCTGCATCAACTGAATCTCATGCAAAGGAGGGATCCCAATAGCTGTGGTTACAGCTCTAAGAGCTTCCTTCCAGCTCCAGGAGAGAAGGGGGATTTTTAGCATTCACAGCAGGTTTGCCCTTATCTAAGTGTCTTTCCCTCGAAGGGAGGAAGCTTTCAAAGGTTCATTAAGGAAGAAACGGGTCATGATAACTCAAGCTGTTGAGTATTCCTTGCTTCCTCACCAGGCTGCGTGCATCCCCCTTGCAGAGCTGGCTCATGG